>VDFB02096391.1:0-103317 GCA_007258455.2 Sequoia sempervirens | reverse complement strand
GTAATAAAAAAATCATAATTAATTATTTACTTGGAAAAAAATTACAAAAAAAATATGCATCACATTGGGACATGAGTCCTCTACTTACATATAAAATCTTATAAAAAAATATTATTAGTTTATTGTGGTTAGGGTGGTCAGACAGACACCTACTTCTTATTTTTTCCCTAAAATTTAAGTACTACTGCATTGAATTTTCAAATTTTCACCAAATATATATATATTTTTTTATAAATAAACCTAGTAGTTTAGAAACTACATTCAATTTTCTAGTCTATTCTTACATATTTTTGAAATAATATACATAACTTATTCAAATTTTTATATCAAATTGCCTAACTTTAATTTTTCTGAATTTTTCACCACTTAAGGGCCTATTTTTTCCATGATGATCTTGCACATACCCAATTGTATATTTAGATGATATTTTAATTTTTAGTCAAACAAAAGAAGAGCATCTAGAGCATATTAGGCTAGTTTTTAAAAAAATTAAGGAAGAGAAGCTACTAGTTAATTTGAAGAAATGCATTTTCATGAAGAAGGAGCTAGTATATCTAGGGTTTGTAATGTATTAAGAAGGGTTGAAAATGGAACCATAAAATGTTAAATAAATAATAGATTGGCCTTCAACTAGAAATATGTTTGAAGCCAAAAAACTCATGGCTCAACTAGCTTCTATACTGATGAGGGACACACCACCAGAAAACCCTCACAAATCACAATAGATGCGAGACAGAAAATAACTCACTTTCAATTATTTCAGAAACTGAATTATAGATTCAGAACTTACAATGCTATAGCCTAATGGGTTTGATTCATTACAACAAAATCAACTTTAAAAAAAAAAAATTATTTGGAGCCACCATCTACACTAATGGAGTCACCTTCTACAACCCTAATTAACCCTTTTTATTTTATCCTATAACTGCTCTAGAATGTTCTAGAAAGTGTAACTTTCCCTTTTGTTTTGGTGCCAAAAGTCCCACTAATAGATTTCTTTCCTAGGAATTTTTTTTTTAATGAATTTCACTTTTTAGTAGGGCAACTTTGTAGGGCCATATCTTTTGATCCGGTTGTCCGATTTTGTATTATAATATATCGTTGGAAAGCTTTCAAAGAGATCTACAATGTGGGAACCATCAAAGATCATTTCGTCCACTTTTTGAGGTGTTTCAAGGCCTCTAAGGTTTTCATATCTAAATTTGAAGCTGCATTGGAGAAATTTCTCCAGACATAAACTTTAATATCTCCCAAATCGTATAGGGTATTGAGACAATTCTTTTGTGACTAGAAATTTTTTTCAGTTCCACTCCTTGTGGTAAATTTTCAAGTCCATACGAGCTTGTTTAGGCCAACTTACTAAAAATAGTAGGTGACCATTTTTTTTCCCTTTTTGAATTTTGACTATCTTACACCCCACCCCATAAGTGCTCTCATGGGACTCAAAAAAACCAAAGAAAATAAGAAAAAAAAAATTGGGTGATGCAAGATTGCTCCTACACCACTGGATGCTCTTGCATCAGACACACAGGGTAATTTGAAAAGTGACCCTATCACTTCTTAGGAGTTAGAGGGAAACCAAGATGGTTAACCTCAGCATCGAAAAACCATGATGAATCTTCAACAGGCCTTCCTCTCCATTTCACCAAGTACTCTGCATATTTCTTGTTTTTTGTGCTTCTACTCACACGACTATCTAAAATTTCTTCAATCTCCTCCTTTTTTGAAGTAGGTGTTGGAATATTCCACTATGCTTCTATTATTTCTTCATAAATTCCTCTTTCATGATATTCTGTTAAATCTAAAATGTTAAACATAGGTGAAATATGAATTTCATCATGCAACTCTACCTCATATGTATGCATTTCCTGAATCATGCTTCTTCACGATATTGCATGGTCCAAAGTTCTTCATCTTTAACTTGTTGTATGTACCAACTAAAAAACCTCTCCTTTCACAAATGAACCATGACTTCATCTCCTACCTGAAACTCCTTATACCTCCTTTTTTGATCTGCCTTAACCTTATATTGTGAGTTCATCCTGTTAATATGTTTCTTCACCTCTTCATGCAAATTCTTCAGGTGCTTATAAAAATCTTTAGCCTCAACACTACTCTTCTCCCCCTTATCCATATTTATCAGTTCAAAAGAAGTTCTTGGACTACTCCCATACACAATATGGAATGGTGATTTACTAGTGCTCTTATTAACAAAAATTTTATAAGAAAATTTTTCCTGTGGTATAATGAAATCCCATCCCTTGGGCTTATCTCCTACTAAGCATCTTAGCAGGTTACCCAAAATCCTACTCACCATGTCGTTTGTCCATTAGTTTGTGGATGGTGTGCAAAACTGAACTTCAAATCTATCTTCAACTTCTTCCATAATGTCCTCCAGAAATAACCAACAAATTCGATATCTCTATCTAAAACTATCCTGTTCGGTAGACCATGTATTCTAACTACCTCTTTGAAAAACAACTCTGCAATATGAACATCACTGGTCTTATGACATGGAATGAAATGTTCCATCTTTGAAAAGATATACACCACCACACATATGGAGTCATGCCCTCTATGTGTCCTTGACAAGCCAAGAACAAAATCCATGCTAATATCCTCCCATGGCCTCTCAGGTATACTTAATGGCTGATACAATCCTTGATATTCTAACTAGTTCCTTTCATCATTTACATACTCTGCAACTTTGTACAAACTTCTTCACAAAATTCTTCACATCTTGTTGTAATTGTGACCAATAATAATTCTCACTAACAAGAGCAATGATCTTATCTCTATTGAAATATCCAACCAATCCTCCACTATGCTTCTCCTTGATTAGATTCTCTCTCATAGAAGTCCTTGGAATGCACAATTATATTCCTCTTAACAACATCCCATCTTGGAATAAGAAATCCAACCATCTTGTCCTATTCAGTGCAATAGGTTCCAAACAAGCCTTCCAAGCTTTTGAAAAGTTTGGATCTTCAGGATACATACTCTTGAGTTCATTGAATCCAACAACCTCTATATTCATCTCTATCAACAATTTTTTCCTTCTACTCAAAGCATCTACGACTCTATTTGAACTTCCACTCCTACACTTAAAAACAAAAGTATAACTCTACAAAAATTAAACCCATTTTAAGGGCCTTTGATTTAACTTTCCTTGACTATTGAGATACTGCAAAGCCTATTGATCAGTATATAAAAAAATATTTTGGAAACAAAGATTGTCTCCATTTCTTCAAAGCCTAAACTATAGCATAAAACTCCTAATCATAGACAAAATATTTCTTCTTAGAATCATTTAACTTCTCAGTAAAATAGGCAACAGGCTTACCTTCTTGACTCAAAACATCTCCTATGGCAATGCCACTAGCATCACAATCTATCTGAAAGACCTTATCAAAATATGGAAGTTCAAAAATAGGTTGCTCTATTACTTTCTTCTTCAAAATATCAAAAAACTTTGTTGCTCCTATAGTCCATTTGAAATCCTTTCTATCCCCTCTCATTGCTTCAATTAGAGGTGCAAAAATACTACTAGAATTATTAATAAACTTTTTGTAAAAGCTTTCTAGACCATGAAATGATCTTACCTCTATAACACTCCTTGGGGAAGGCCATTCAATGTGATGGAACCCATTAAAAAATTCTTGGTTCCATTTTAAATTGTGCAAAATTTGGCGCAAACCCTTATGTTTGGCTTTGGGTTGTATTTGTTGCCCAATTTTCACCTATGGGCTCAACCAGGCAGGACCAAATTATGTTTCAGGTGTTCATAAAGGCGAAGTGGAGACATTGTTGAGCATGATTAAATCTTACCCTTGATATATTTCTCAGGGAGCTCAGTTGAAAAGCATGCCTCAATCAGTTTTGACACAAAACTTATCAGAGAAGAAAGTCGGAAAGACACTCTTGTTGTCTTTCCGACTAGTAGTGTGCTCTATTTGTTTGAATGCATCGGTCGCCAGGACATTCGGGTCACCATGAATCTTTATGTATCTCTCCACGTGGGATGTCTCACCAAAGGTAGTTCACAAGGTTGGTGTCGGGGAGAAGTTTGTGTTCATTGTGTTGTCTCGACGACCAAGCACAGGTCTCGGAAAAATGAAATGATCTCGGTAGGAGGTCTCACTTACAGCATGAAGTCTCCCTGAAATGAAGGACGCTCTCAGTGAAAGTGGGGGCTCTCGCTGTGATGTCTCAGTGACTAGCAAGGGTCATGCCGATAGCGGGTCACCAGGGAGCATTCGGCACATGGTTATGCCTTCAGTGAAGGGTTCGAGCTCACTAGGAGATGAGGGCTTCGCTAAGAGGTCTCACCGATAATGAAAGGTCTCGCTGACATAGATGACATCAGTATAATGTTCTGCCGAATGAGCGAAGTCTTTCCGATAAGAGGGTGCCTTCGGTATAAAATTTGAGCTCGGGGAGATGTCTTGGCGACCGAGTGAGGTCTCGCCGAAGTGAAGCGGTCTCAGACAAGGAAAGCTTCAGCGAAATGTCTTGCCAACATGGTGTGGTCTTGACGAATGGTGATGTCTTTGGGGAGATGTCTCCCCAACCAAGGGTGGTTTCACTGAAACAAAAGGGGCTCGATGTAATGTTTGGCACTCAGTGTAAGGTCTTGTCGACCACTGATGGTCTTGTCAAATGGACATTTGGAATCGGTAAGACTCCTGGCCACGAAGTTGACTTCGGCATGAGGTCTGGCCGACAAGGAGAAGTCTCGGTGACAGGATGGGAGTTCGGCATGAAGTCTTCCCGACCCCCTAGGGTTTTACCAATAGATAAAGAAATGAGCTCGCCGAAGGATATTGCCTTCAGCAAAAGGTCTTCCCGATAGCTATTGTCTAAGTGACCACTGTGGATATCGATATGACTTTTTCCTTCGCTGTGAGGTCCTGCCGAGAGCATGGTGTCTTGCTGACAATGAGATGAGTTCACCGCAACATCTTTCCTTCGGCATAAAGTCTTTCTGACTCATGGGCTCTCGCCAAAACATCTTGCCTTCAGCATGATGTCTCACCGACCCGATGGGGTTTTACCGAAGAGGGTGAACTCAGTGCAAAAGAAAGTTGATTCGCCATGATGTCTCGACAAAAGCAGGAGGTCTTGCTGATACAGAAAGGTCTCCCCAAAGTGAATTGAACTCGTCCAAAGATCTTGAGCTCAGTGAGATGTCTTCCTAACCCGTTAGGGTCTTGTTGACAATGTTGTGTCTTGCCGATAGCGATTGACTTGCCCATGGAAAAGGCGATATTGGTATGACTTTTGGGCTCACTATGAACTCCCATTGATGGTTTCATGTTATATCGATAGCTACAAAGGGGTGTAATCACATTGGCAAGACACTTCTAGTGTCTCACTGAGATGCGATTATGATGAAGAGCTTTGACTGCCCGAAGTAGCTCTTGTGGCATCTGTTTGACCAATTAGGGGGAGCTACAGGTGGACCGTTGGTAGCTTGACCGGTGCCAAGATGATCAATAGAGTGAAAGCAACGTGGATTGGCTCTAAGCTCAGAAGCATTCAAAGCAGCTCGACAAGGAGATTCGAAGGTGGAAATGAAGACTAGAAGTGAATGCGGTAGTTGCAAAAGATCAAGGAGGCATTTCATGGAGCAACTCTTCACCGACATGGACAACAGGGACGCCCGTTTAATGCAGCATTAACTTCATTAAAAGATCTAGGGGCAGATCTTTCTGAAGGGGATATTTTTGTAAGCCTAAGGGGCCGATATCTTTTTGTATATATGGCATTTTTTCCTCTTTGTAAAGGAGTTCAGATATGCATTCTCAAGAGTTAGTGATTTTTAACAATCCTCTCTCAGCTGATGTATGCTTTGTAACTCAACTAGAATCTAGAATATAACATAGAGTTTACCTTGGAAACTAGTGTTAATGTTTAGACTACTCTCATTTCTATATTTTTAGCTTATGCAAGTTTTCAACTATGTTTTCTAAGTCTGCATTCATACCTTAAAGCTGTGAAATTCATCTTTCCTTCCTAAGATATGTATGTAGATCAAGCCTTTTAAGAATGATGCATAAGTCTAAAGAGGTTATGTTGAGTAAGTGAAATAGCTACCATTAATTTTCCTAGTGTATGTTCATCTTGTTTTCATTTCATGATTTCTTGTCAATTCGGTGTATCACCATAGTATTTAGTTTTATTCTTATGCATTCTCCTTCTCCCTTTCCCTTTATAGAATTAGTAGTTAGGTGACACCAAAGGAAGCCAACCTTCTCTGGAGGTTGACCTCTATTCACAAGTGACCCACAGCTTTAGAGGTCTTCCCATGTTACACTGAGGTGTTGAACAACAGATTCAACAAAGGGTGCAACTTCAGGTGTTAATAGTTTTTGGCACACCCGGTGGGACAATTTCCACGTGATATTGCTAGTTTGGTATGCAACCAGCGAGTTAGGAATTTATAGAAGTCATTTTTTGCATACTTGGTGACTCCATAAAGAGAAAGAACTTCATAATCAACGCTTTTACAGTTTATGAGAAGAGTTCAGACAAGGAGCAGCTTAGTTCCTTTCGAATATTTGTAGTTGTCACCACCAAGAAGACAAGGCAAAGCAACAGAAAGGCCAAGGAAAAAAATTGTTTATTATAGAAGAGCCAAATCTACTCCTCCATCTCTGAGATCTCATATTGTTGTCCCATTCTCTAATTCACCTAGAGTGCAAGTAAACCCACCTCCAATGGTTGCTCCCAGAAATCATCCTTTTGTGCCATTCGACGGAGGTAGTCCACTAAATTTGTTATAACAAAATGACATCCCAATGGTAGCTTTGAAAAATTTTCCAATTTTCAGTGGGGAAGATCAAACTACCCCGATTGAACATATACGTGATGTTGCTTCCTTATGTGGTGTTCACCACATCACACAAGAAGATGTGGCTGTAAGATTACTTGCAGCATCATTCAAAGGGAGAGCGTTACAGTGGTTCATGAGTCTTGGAGTAGGTTCCGTTACCACTTGGGATGAGTTGGGTGACAAGCTGCACAGACAATTTTAGGACAAGTCTGACAATTTATCCTTGTTGGAACAATTGACTACACTTAAGAGGGCTCCTCAAGAGCAAATGAATGATTTTAATTTCAGATTTCAAAGAACATGGGATAGAATCCCTGCAACGGTGAGACCACCTCCATAATATGCAGTTTTGTACTTCTTGAAGGCTCTTAACAGTGATATAGCTATTATGATACAATCAATGGGGGGTGTTTCTCTACCAGACGCATTTGAAATAACAATTAGAGCTGAAAACAACCTAATACAAGCTAGTAAACTTGCTCCTAGGCCACCAATGCCTATATTTCCATAGATTCATGCATATCCCTTTGCAGATACCACCTTTTGCACCTTTTCCACCTGTTCCAGTTGTTGTAACACAAGAAAATGTTGTTCCAAGTTCTTCAAATGAGTTACAGGAGATCAAAAGTTTATTACAGACTTTTGTAAATAAGCTTGTGAGCTTGGAAAAGCAACAATCATATAATAGGCCTTATCAGCAGCAGAATTCAGGTTAGCAACAACAATATCAAGGTAATAGACAGGCTTACCAAGGCAATTACTAGGGTCCAAGACAAGATGTAAATACTAGGCCTTTTCAGGCGTATGCTCCAACACCTGTTAGTGCATTCAAGGACCTGGTCCCTATTCAAAACAACTTAGCAGCAGATTATGAGTGGTGCTACACTTGAAACCAGCCTCACAATCAAGCCACTTTCTCAAATGGACTCATTAATCAGGCACTGATAGTACATAATGCCTCAAGTTCACAACAACATGTACTTAATGATGCATCTCCACAACACCAAGATCAGCTTACCAATAATACTACCCTACTTAACTGGCAAGGTGAAAAATTATGTGGATTGAATGTAGATAATTCTCTAGTTGCAGCTAACACCAGGGAAAAGAAAAGAGCTTTCGAGCTTGATCAAGCAGTTGACAAAGGAAAGGTAGCAGCCGCAGAACCATCTACATCTCAAGTGCCTCCTATTTGACAAAGAAATTAGCAACTCCCGGTCAAGGAGCAGCCACACTTGCAAGCTGATCACACTGGCATAAAGGTACATTATAAAGTAAACCCAACTGTACCCTATGATATTCTTGATAGCATGAAAAAAATGAATGTTACAATGTCTATGTGGGACTCATCAGCTATCCTAGGTCAAAAAGATATTTTACAGTCATCCTTGTCAAGTTTGAAAATGTCTGATGAATCTGAGTCTCCAATAGGTCAAGTTAGAACTGCGTTAACAAATAATCCTCAGGGAAATGATCAACAACCCATCAAAGAGACATGAAAAGGAGTTAAACCACCTCCATTTTACGTGTCAGTAATCATAGGTGACAAGTTAGTTCATAATTGTATAGTAGACAATGGAGCTAGTAGCTCAGTAATGCCAAAGCAGATTGCTGACAAGCTTGGACTAAAGTATCAGCCTTTAGAGAAAGGAGTAATTCAATTGGATGGTGCCTCTATTAATACATTGGGTATTATTAAAGATTTGAGTCTTACCCTTCATTCTTGTCCTAATTTTTCAATTCCTCAAGACATATGTGTCATAGACCTTCCACCTTTCTTTTCCTTGTGCTTATCAAGAGACTTTACAGCCAAGATAAGGGGTTATGTGTTAGTTGATTGGTCACATATGTTGTTTAGAACAAGATATGGAACTAAGGTTACCATTAAATCTGAAAAGTTGGCTAAAGATCATATTGAGCCATATAACCCAAGTCCCATCAATGTTGTTCCTATTGCTCCAGACACAAATTGCGTCGCTTTTACTGACAGTGAGTTGGTTTCCACTCAAGAACTTCAAGTAGAAGTTATTCCTGATGTGTTGTTGCATGAATGGGTAGTTGAAAATGTGTTGGACAGTCCTAAAGACCTTATTCAAGATGTTGGTATGGGTAATTATGTGATGTTTGAGCCTGACGCAGAGATTCCAAACCTTGAAAAGGATTCAGATTAGTTGTTGCAACAACAAAGTGGACTTTGGGAGATGTTTTTTGATGGTTCCAGAAGCAAGAATGGAGCAGGTGGAGGCGCAATGTTGATTTCTCCACAAGGTGATAAATACTTTTTAGCTTTTCGTTTTGCTTTTCCATGTTCTAACAACAGTGTTGAGTATGAAGGACTTATCCAACGCCTTGAGTGGGCAAGGGAAAGAGGAATTGACTGTTTCAGAGTCTATGGAGATAGTGAATTGATAGTCAATTAGGTCAAGGGGGTCAACGTTTCTAGGAATGATGCTTTGAAGTCTTACAGAAACAAAGTATGGAACATAATTGAAGAATTTAATGCCTTCAATCTGATTTCTATTCCACGAAATTAGAATAAGCATGTTGACAGACTTGCAGCAATTGGAGCACATTTTGATATCCCAGGTGGTATTAAAAAGGATAAAATACAACAATATGTTAAGGTCGTTACTAGGCCATCAATTCCTGATAACAACATTAACTAGCAGGTATTTGAAAGTGTTGAACAGATACTGACCTTTCTGCTCCAAGAAGATCAATTTTTTGTAGTAAAACAAGAAAAGATTAAATAGTAGTATGATGATCAAGTGATACAGCTGAGGACCAATAAACTTCCCAAAGGGCTGGTTACCCTGGAATCCATATTTAATTCTGATGATCAGACTAAGCAGAATAAAGCCGACATCCAAGTGAAAGAAGATCATTATGAGGAAGTTGAAATCTTTAAAGTTAAGCTTCTCAAATTAGGTAAAATTTGTTCAACTGAGGATAAGAGAGCTTTCATTGTTTTATGCCAATAGTATCATGATGTTTTTTCTTGGCAATATTTTGATTTAAGAGGGTTTGATCCTCATATTGCACAACATACAATTGAGTTTGAACCTGGTGTCAAGCTTGTTAGACAAAAACAAAGACCATTGAACCCCAAGCTTGAACCTTTGATGATCAAAGAGCTGACCAAGTTGGTAGAGGGGGGTATTTTGTTTCCAATTAAACACACATCCTAGGTTTCTAACCTTGTTCTAGATAGAAAAAAGAGTGGTGAGCTAAGATTATGCGTAGATTTTAGAGACCTTAACAGAGCATCCCTGAAGGATCATTACCCCTTACCGTCTATGGAACAAATTCTTCAAGATATTGCTGGATCAGAAAGGTTTTCTCTTCTGGATGGATATTCTGGTTATAACCAAATTCTAGTCAAAGAGGAGGATCATTATAAAACAACATTTACAACAAAGTGGGGCACTATGGCTTATAAGAGGATGCCTTTCGGTTTATCTAACGTTGGTGCCACCTTTCAGTGTTGCATGGATATGGTGTTTCAAAATTTAATTCAGAAATGTCAGCTAGTTTATTTAGATGACATAACTATATATTCAAAAGATGCAGATGAACATTTGTCACATCTCAAGCAAGTTTTTGAAAAATGTAGGGAATATGGAATATCTCTCATCCTGAAAAAGAGCATTTTTGCAGTTCATGAAGGTAAATTGTTAGGCCATATAGTATCAAAGGATGGAGTTACCATTGGTCCTGAAATATTCAAAGCTATACTTGAACTACCATTACCCAATCACAAGAAAGGATTGCAGAGCTTTTTAGGGAGAATCAACTTTTTAAGAAGATTCATTCATGATGTTGCAAATTTATTGCAACCCTTGACTGCTATGCTTAAAAAGAATGTTGTTTTCAGTTGGACTAGAGAAGCAAAACGTAGTTTTGAAGAGATCAAGGAAGATTTAGCATCAGCTCCAACACTAGTAAATCCATATTTCTCTAAAGACTTCTTCTTGTATGCTTTTGGCAGCATTGGTTCAATCTCTGCTATGCTGGTTTCAGAAAAATAGGGATAATTTAGAGCAGCCCATAGCTTTCTTTAGTCAAGTACTTGTTGATTATGAAGAGAAGTATACACTTTTTTTGAAACATGTTCTCGCTGTGATCAGAAGCCTAAAGAAGTTTAAGCCTCTAGTTTCAAACAATAAAATTCATATTCTGATTGCACACCCTAGTGTGAAAGATTTTTTGTTGAACAAAGATCTAAATGATAAAAGAGCAAGATGGGTCACTAAGGTTATGGAATATGATGTGGATATCAAGATCACCAAGTTAGTTAGAGGTAAAGGCCTTTGTGAACAACTTGCTTCAGGGTCAAGCAGTGAAAATGACTTAGAAGAGGATACTGCTTTTGTTAATACAAATGAACCCCAGAATGCTCAGGATGATATGCCTCTGATAACAACAAATTGGGTTCAAGACATGACCCATTTTTTACAGACTGATGAGTGTCCACCAGGTTTAGACAGAGCTAAATGAAGATACTTCATATTGTATTCAATTCCTTATGTCCTCATCGATAATATTCTTTTCAGGAAGGATCTGAATGGTGTCTTGTTAAGGTGTATCGATATCGATCAAACATAAAAGGTACTGCATGAGTTTCATGATGGAGCTTCAGGAGGTCATTTCGCTCCAAGAACTACTGCTTGGAAAATCATGAGAGCTAGTTACTACTGGCCCAGCTTGTTTAAAGATGCATATGCATGGTCAAGAAAGTGTATTAAATGTGCTTTATTTGCAGGAAAAGAAAATCTACCTGCTATGCCTCTACATCCAATTCAAATGGAGCAGCCCTTCATGAGGTGGGGCATCGACTTTATTGGGCCAATTAATCCACCATCCAGTGTTGGTCACAAGTGGTTGCTTATTGCTACAAACTATTTGACATGGTGGATAGAAGCAATAGCTTTGAAAGAAGCAAAAGAGTCTTCAGTTTTGAGCTTTTATGAGGATATAATCACCAGATTTGGAGTTCTAGACTCTATTATATATGATAATGCTCTAGAATTTGTAGGATTAAGAGTAGTTGATTGGGCTGTTAAACATCGCATTCATTTGAATACATCCTCAAATTACTACCCTCAGAGTAATGGCTTAGCTGAAAGCACAAATAAGAATCTCATCCAGATTATTAAAAGAACAATGGAGCATAATCGAAGGACCTGGCACATTAATTTAAAGTATTCACTTTGGGTAGACAGAGTGACTCCTAAGAGGTCGATTGGTAATTCACCATACATGTTAGTTTATGGCAAAGAGGTCGATTGGTAATTCACCATACATGTTAGTTTATGGCAAAGAGGCCAGATTACCTCTATCTATGGAGCTTTCAACTCTAGACATTGTTCACCAGTTGGAGATGTTTGAGGAACAAGACCCAATGTCCGCAAGATATGCAGAGCTCATGGAGCTCGAAGAATCAAGAGATAAAGCAATGAGAGTTGTGGATTATCATTAGTTTCAAACAAAGAGAACATTTGAAAAGAAAGCTACAACAATTTTTTTTAAGGAAGGTGATATTGTCCTCAAGTGGGATGTCCTAAAGAGAAGGTTGGGCCATCACACAAAGCTTGACAACATGTGGATAGGTCCATTTATTATCAAAGACTACAAAGAACACAATGCTTACCAACTGGCCACAACCGAGTGTGAATTGCTTCTTATCCCAGTCAATGGGATACACCTCAAACCCTGTTTTCAAGTCTGACGAGTTCCTCTTTTGTACATATTGTTTAGGTTTTATGCTTTCAATAAGTGCTTTTTCACTTTAGTTTATATGTTCTTTCATTCCCTAAGTGTTGTTCCAGCACATTATATGGTTCTTTTTTAGTTTCTCCTATTTCATAGGTTTCAAATGTTCCGATCTGCTTCATAAGTCTCAGGTAATTGCAGCCATATGCAAACTGCTTTTGATGTTTCTAGGTTTTTCTAATGACTCCATGCCCAACGAACAAGTTTTGGCTACTGGTTTCCATGTTTAGTAGGAAAACATCCAACAAAAGTTGCTAGAAATGTTGCCCAATTTTCACCTATCGGCTCAACCAGGTAGGACCAAATTATGTTTCAGGTGTTTATAAAGGCCAAGTGGAGACATTGTTGAGCATGATTAAATCATACCCTTGATATATTTCTCAGAGAGCTCAGTTGAAAAGCATGCCTCAATCAGTTTTGACACAAAACTTATCAAAGAATAAAGTCGGCAAGACCCTCTTGTTGTCTTGCCGACTAGTAGTGCGCTTTATTTGTTTGAATGCATCGGTCACCAGGACATTCAGGTCACCATGACTCTTTATGTATCTCTCCATGTGGGATGTCTCACCAAAGGTAGTTCACAAGGTTGGCATCGGGGAGACGTTTTTGTTCGCCGTGTTGTCTCGGCGACCAAGCACAGGTCTCGAAAAAATGAAATGATCTCGGTAGGAGGTCTCACCTACAGCATGAAGTCTCCCCGAAATGAAGGATGCTCTCGGCGAAAGTGGGGGCTCTTGCTGTGATGTCTCAGAAACTAGCAAGGTTCATGTCGACAACGGGTCACCAGGAAACATTTGGCACAATGTTATGCCTTCGGCGAAGGGTCCAAGCTCACCAGGAGATGAGGGCTTTGCTGAGAGGTCTCACCGATAATGAAAGGTCTCGCCGACATAGATGACATCGGTGTAACGTCTGGCCGAATGAGCGAAGTCTTTCCAAGAAGAGGGTGCCTTCAGTATAAAATTTGAGTTTGGGGAGGTGTCTCGACGAATGAGTGAGGTCTCGCCGAAGTGAAGTGGTCTCAGACAAGGAAAGCTTCAGCGAAATGTCTTGTCGATATGGTGTGGTCTCGGCAAATGGTGATGTCTTCGGGGAGATGTCTCCCCGACCGAGGGTGGTTTCGCTAAAACAAAAGGGGCTCAATGTAATGTTTGGTGCTCGATGTAAGGTCTTGCTGACCACTGATGGTATTGTCTGTTGGAAATATGTGCCTCAAACAATACAGGCTGAAACCTCCATTAGAGCCAAGTCGGTGTGACATCTTCATTGTTTGGGCGACTAGCAGTTTGATTCATTTTGTTTTGAACAGGTCGCTGTGACCTAGCTTTTGTCTTGCCGAAAGGTTCACTTTGGTCTATCGTTGTGACCTAGTGTATTCGCTATGACCTCTTAGCACTCGGGAGACCTCTGGCCGAAAGGCCATTCAATCGTTAGTCGGGGAGACTCCTGGCAATCATGGTCATCGGGATAACTAAGGGTTCTCACTAAGAAGTCTCATCGAAGTGTTAATGTCATGCTGATAGTGTTTGGTTTGTATTCATCGGGGAGACTTGGCCGAAGGAAATTCCATCAGTAAGAAGTCCTACCGATGTGGATATGTTTCACCAATGAAGACTCAATTGTTAGCCTTCGGTGTAACTCAAAGTGATCAGAGAAACCTCTTAGCGACTGAAGGATGTCTTGCTGATAGCTGATGGCTATCGGGGTAACCCAAAAGGTTCAGGAAGAAGTCTCGGCAAACGATGTATGTCTCGCCGATGATGAGGGCTCTTCGGCATAGGTCTTGGCGACGACTGAACACTTCGGGGTAAGTCCTATAGTTCAGTATGTTCTCTCGGCGAAGATGATATGTCTTGGCGACTCTTGTATGCTTTCGATGTAACCTAATGCAGCTCGGTGAAACCTCCTGGCAAGCGATAAGTCTTGTCGATAGGAATGTTGGATCTCCATGACTTTGTATCTATGTAACGTCTTGCTGAAAAGCGAGTCACACTGAATGGAAAACACACTGGTGCATGACTTCAAGACTTTGATATGAGGTCTTGGCGAGATCAGTATGTCTTGTCGACTATCCTTTGGAGCTCGTTATGACTTGTGTCTTCGGTATAACCTATGGTGACTCACTATGATGTCTTGGTGATAGCGATAGGTCTCGCTGATTGCTTGATGACTTAGTGTAACTCATGAAGTTCGATACATCTTGGCGACTATGGTGACTCTTGGCGATATCGGTATGAAGTCCAAGTGGCATCGGCAAGACACTGTTAGTGTCTCACCGAGATGCCAACATAGTGTGAATTTTGTTGACCGAGTAAGACTTTCTGATGTGGCATCACGTGGACGAATAGGAGGAGCCAATGGTGAACAGTTAGCAGTTGGTTTGTTGTGATGGTTCTGTGAGGAAACTTGACGGACATGGAACAACAAAGATATACTCTGTGATTGCAGATTGTGATTGGTTTGTTCAAAGTTTGGTTGATTTGATAGATTGTTGTATGATCAAAGTGATTTCTATTCTGTAAAGATTGTAACATATAGGTTCTTGTGCAAGTTTGTTGATGGTGAATGCTGCTGTAATTCAGACACCAGAAAGATAAGTCTGACAATTGTATGTAATCCTTATTACTGTAATACAAAGTGATTTCTCTTGGTGTGGTGGGTTTTTCTCTCGTAAGGGTTTTCCCACGTATATCTGGTGTTCTTGTGTGATTTTCAAACTCTCTTTCAGTAATATTTTTCATAGTGCATCTTAACTTGACTGTAATTGTAAATTTTAAAGTGTATCTGCATTATTTCCTGAGGTATTGACATTAGGAGAATTATTTTCTGCATCTAATTTTCCTTACATTGTTGAATGGACATTTGGAATCGGTAAGACTCCTGGCCACGGATTTGACTTCAGCATGAGGTCTGGCCGACAAAGAGAAGTCTCAGCAATAGGATGGGAGTTCGGCGTGAAGTCTTCCCGACCCCCTAGGGTCTTGCCGACAAATAAAGAAATGAGCTCACCGAAGGATATTGCCTTCGGAAAAAGTCTTCCCGATAGCTATTGTCTCGGTGACCACTGTGGATATCGGTATGAATTTTTCCTTCGTTGTGAGGTCCTACCGAGAGCATGGTGTCTTGCTGACAATGAGATGAGTTCTCTGTGACATCTTGCATTTAGCATAAATTCTTGCTGACTCATGGGCTCTCGCCAAAATATCTTGCCTTCAACATGATGTCTAACCAACCCGATGGGGTCTTTCCGAAGAGGTGAGCTTGGTGCAAAAGAAAGTTGATTCACCATGATGTATCGACGAAAGCAGGAGGTCTTGCTGATACAGAAAGGTCTCCCCGAAGTGAATTGAGCTCATCCAAAGATCTTGAGCTCGGCGAGATGTCTTCCCAACCTGTTAGGGTCTTGTCAACAATGTTGTGTCTTGACGATAGAAATTGACTTGCCCATGGAAAAGGAGATATCGGTATGACTTTTGGGCTCGCTATGAACTCTCATCAACAGTTTCATGTTATACCGATAGCTACAGAGGGGCGTAATCGCATCGGTGACACTTCTAGTGTCTCACCGAGATGCAATTATAATGAAGAGCTTTGACCGCCTGAAGTAGCTTGTGTGGCATCTATTTGACCAATTAGGGGGAGCTACAGGAAGACCATTGGAAACTTGACCGGTGCCAAGACGATCAACAGAGTGAAAGTGATGTGGATCGGATCTGAGCTCAGAAGCATTCAAAGCAGCTCGACAAGGAGATTCGAAGGTGGACACGAAGACTAGAAGTGAATGCAGTAGTTGTAAAAGATCAAGGAGGCCTTTCTTGGAGCAACTCTTCACCGACATGGATAGTAGGGACACTCGTTTAATGCATCATTAACTTCATTAAAAGATCTAGGGGCAGATCTTTCTGAAGGGGATATTTTTGTAAGCCCAAGGGGCCGATATCTTTTTGTATATGTGGCATTTTTTCCTCTTTGTAAAGGAGTTCGGATTATGCATTCTCAAGAGTTAGTGATTTTTAACAATCCTCTCTCAGCTGATGTATGCTTTGTAACTCAACTGGAATCTAGAATATAACACAGAGTTTACCTTGGAAGCCAGTGTTAATGTTTAGACTACTCTCATTTCTGTATTTTTAGCTTATGCAAGTTTTCAACTATGTTTTCTAAGTATGCATTCATACCTTAAAGCTATGAAATTCATCTTTCCTTCCTAAGATATATATGTAGATCAAGCCTTTTAAGAATGATGCATAAGTATAAAGAGCTTATGTTGAGTAAGTGAAATAGCTACCATTAAGTTTCCCAATGTATGTTCATCTTGTTTTCATTTCATTATTTCTTGTCAATTCGATGTATCACCATAGTATTTTGTTTTATTCTTATGCATTCTCCTTCTCCCTTTCCCTTTATAGAATCAGTAGTTAGGTGACCAAAGGAAGCCAACCTTCTCCATAGGTTGACCTCTGTTCACAAGTCACCCACATCTTTAGAGGTCTTCCCATGTTACACTAAGGTGTTGAACAACAGGTTCAACAAAGGGTGTAACTTCAGGTGTTAACAGTATTCCTCATAAATGTTTTAGGGTTTTATGATTTAAAAACCTTTAAAATTGGGCTAAAAGATTTGAAAAACCCTTGGTCATTTTAAAATTGCATTGACCTGATATTCCCAATCGTTGGTTGTCTAAGTTACCTCTTATGCCATCAAACTCATTGTTTTACCGACCCCCTGATTTTAGGTCTGTTGGTCAGCTTAGTCCTTCTCAGTATTGAATTTTCTTATGGTCAAGGATTAATTTTATAGATGATTTAAATCCTTAGCCTTCATCCTTTATGGGTCAAGTTCTTGTCTTCCTAGAGGTGGACCCTTTGTAATATTAACTTTTATGACATGTGTAGAATTAGGATTTTGTGGTAATCGTGTGATCGTCAAGAGTTGATCCCAACCATTCCCCATGTGCCCGTGCTAATTGATTGCTTATTATTTTATTCACATAGGCCAACAGGCTTCATCCATGTGTTTTTCACATTGGTGGTGTTGGAAACACAAGGCCAGACAACTAACAGGGGGGTGAATCAGTTGTCACATAAATTATACTTATTAAACTTATTCTCAAATCCAATAAATAAACATGAAATCATAAACCATCACCACATAAAAAACACACATAACACCAAGATTTTTTACATGGAAACCCTGTTAGGGGAAAAACCACTGTGGAGGTTAATCCACAAGATTATGCCTTGTTAAAAGTATAAAAATATTATAAATGAGGAATGCACATGCATTCAGGAACACTGCCTAGAGCTCACTACTCAAATACAAAAGGCTTACTACCCAAAGGAAGACTCACTATCTTACATTCACTATCGGATTACATCCAAAATATTTTGAACTGAGAAAATAACATCTAATTCCTGATTACAGTTCTGGTTAAGCACATAAACACTTTCTTCTGCTCACTCTTCCTCACACTTCACTTCTACCTTCGAAAGATTAGAACATTATTCACACAAAACACTCAGCATACATTGCACACCACTTGCTTCAAATGGTATAAAAAATCAATCATATATATTCACAACCAAGGATAACATCACTAAATGTCAGCCCAAAAAAATATAAAACATGTACAAATTGTTGGCCCAAAACATAAACAATTATCAATGCGCACCAAACAATGTCAGCCAAAACATAGTAAGGACCCAAAATAACATGTCTCAAAGACAAAACACCTTAAAAAATTATGCCTCGAAGATCCGCAACACACAACAATCACCCCATCAGTCATGATCATGAAAAACATGAACTCACAAAATAAAATAAACAATCAAGAACACAACGATCAATGCAGACCAACAACACAGATAGAGCATGATATAGAAACATCCACAAGCATCATGAATCACCACAGAAGCATCTGCAACAAATCAATCAAATTACTAGAATCATATCATCTCCTTTCAGGAACACCAACTAAAGCAACATAACAACTGCTAGAACATAGATACTCATAATTCAATCAAATCTTCATGCAGACCTATGAAACTTCATGTGGATAAACTAAATATACTTTTCAACAAACCATTTAATCCACAACCTCTTATCATCTATATACTGAGCTAGTATTGAATTTCACTGCACCACCAACAACCTACAACTTAGTTTATTACAATTTTCTCAATATCCTCAACATATACAACCTTAAAGACATTAATGCCAATAGTGTCGACATCAATGACAACCAAAAATCAGCAATATCCAACAATCTCCCCCTTTGGCATTGATGGAAACACATGATGTGAAAAACACCATCAACACGACTTTCTCTTAACACTTTCTCCCCCTTAGATTTTGACTCTTTTCTCCTTAACTCTTTCACATTTTTTCACATGACTCTTCTCTCCCTTTGACATCAATGACAAAGATACACATTATATTTCTCCACACAAACTTTGAACCACATTTATGAGCATCTGACTACTCCCCTTGAGTAGCAACCACCACAACATCAATTTGGATCACAAGATATGACTATGAAATGCACAGAAGGATGCAAGTCAATGCATATTAACTCTGATTAGGAGGGGTAATCACCCCTAGCTTCCCTATGATATACTCAAAAGTATCCTTAGGCAAGGGCTTGGTAAATATATTTGCAATTTGTTCCTTAGTGGGCACATACTCCAATTTGACTTCCTTTTCACTCACCTTCTCTCTCAAAAAGTGAAACTTGATAGATATATGCTTGGATTTTGAATGCAGCACCGAATTCTTAGAAATGTTAATTGCACTTGAATTATAACAGAATATGGCAATAGGTTCATCATACACAATTCTTATATCTTTCAACATTTTCTTCATCCACAATATTTGAGTACAATTGTTAACAAAAGCAATGTATTTTGCGTCTATAGTAGATAAAGAAATGGAATTTTGCTTCTTACTTAACCATGAAATCAACTTCTTTCCCAAGAAAAATGGACCACCACTAGTACTCTTTCTATTATTCACATCTCCTTCCCAATCAACATTAGTATAAGCATTCAAAGTAAGGTAATCTTCTCTAGGATACCATAGGCCAAAATCAACTATCCCCTTCAAGTACCTGGAAATCCTCTTCATAACTATCACATGAGATTCCTTAGGATCAGCTTGAAATCTTGCTACAATGCGTACAACATTCATAATATTAGGTCTAGTTTGAGTCAAATAGAGCAATCCACCAATCATGGATCTGTATCTAGTCTGATTTGCTTTAGGAGAATCATCATCTTGTGTTAACTTACATCCGATCATCATAGGTGTACCAAATGGATTTGAATCTTCCATTCCAAACTTATTTAGTAATTATTTCACATAATTGGACAGAGATATAAAGATCCCTCTATCTAGCTAAGTAATTTGCAATCCCAAAAATAATTTCATTTCTCCAATCATAGACATCTCAAACTCACTCTGTATCTCATCAGTAAACTTCATGCACAAATTATCATCTCCTCCAAAAATGATATCATCAACAAAGAATTCAACAATCATATCTTTATCATGATCAATCTTGAAATATAAATTACTATCAACAATACCTTTATTAAATCCAAGCTTCAAAAAATACTTGTCCAATCTAGCTTACCATGCTCTTGGGAATTTCTTAAGTCCATACAATGCTTTCTTTAGCCGACAAACCATATCTTCTTGATCAATTAATTGAAATGGACTTCAAGTTGCTCAACATACACTTCTTCCAATTCACCATTTAGAAATGCTGACTTGAAATCAATTTGATAAACCTTGAAGTTTTGATAAGCAACATAAGCAAGAAATAGTCTCACAGCTTCAATCCTAGCAACAGAAGCAAAATTTTCTTCAAATTCAATTCCTTCCATCTAAGAATATCCTTTACACACAAGTCTTTCTTTGTTTCTAACAACTTCACCTTGCTCATTTAATTTGTTCTAAAAGAACTATTTCATTCCAATTACATTTTTGTCCTTAGGTATAGAAACAAGAATCCATGCATCATTCTTTTCAATTTGTAGTAGTTCTTCTTTCATTGCTTCCACCCAATGTTCATCTTTGCATGCTTCATATTTGACACTATTAGGCTCAGTCTTTGAGATCAAACAATGTTCTTCTGCAATTCTTCTCCTAGTTTGAACACCTTTGTTCTTATCACCTATAATCTGATCTTCTAAATGATTTAGTCTTACATACCTTGAAGTCTTAGGGTGTTCTTGAACTGCAGGCTCTTGCAATCTCACTTCTGCACTTTCACTAGTTCCTTCCTCTTTATTTTCCTGATTCACCGAAATCATCTGAACTTGATTTGGAGTCTAAACATTCTTTCCTTTATCTGAGCTATCATTTTGATCATTTGAATCATCTCTATAGGTTTTGGATGGTCTGACTGTGTCTTCATCTACCTTGACATTAGCACTTTCAATTTCTTTCCTCAATCTCTTACTGTAGCACCGGTAGGCTTTACTTTTAGTAGAATAACCAAGAAAGATTTCTTCATCACTTCTAGCATAAAACTTTCCTATATCTTCATGTCTTTTGATATATCATTTACTCCCAAAGATTTTGAAGTATCTAACAATAGGCTTATGACCATACCATAGCTCATAAGGAGTCTTACCGGTATCACCTTTGACATGTACCCGATTGAGAGTGTAAACAGTAGTACTCACAACTCTCTCTAGTAGATATGTGGAACATTTCCTTCCAACATCATGATTCTAGCAGTTTCCTGAATTGTCTTGTTCTTCCTTTCCACAACTCCATTTTATTGAGGGGTCCATGGGGCATATAATTGTCTCTTTATCCCATTCTCTTCACAAAAATAATTAAACTCACTAGAAGTGAAATCACCACCTCTATCTGATCTCGGACATTTAATCTTCATACCTATTTCTGTCTCAACCATAGCCTTAAAAATCTTGAATTTCTCTAGGGATTCAAATTTATCTTAAGAAAGTAACCCACATCAATCTATAATAATCATCGATAAGTAACATGAAATACCTATCTCGTTGTAAACTTCTGACTTTAGAAGGACTGCACAAGTCAGTATTCACAAGCTCCAACACTTCATTTGAACAATGTTGTTTGCTTCTGGATGAAACTCTAGTTTTCTTTCCTAATTGAAATTCCTTGCATATAGTATTAGTAGGTTTTATCAACTTAGGAAAATCTCTCATTACATGAGTAGAACTTATCTTGATAATATTTTCAAAGTTTACATGACACATTCTCCTGTGCCACAACCAACCTTCATCAACTTGAGAAATCAAACAATTTTTACCAGTAGCACTCAAGTAAAAAATATTACCTTTTTTTGTGTGTCAAATGTAATCACATTTCTGGGACTCCCCAATATTCTACACTTTACATTCTTGAATTGAATATTGTATCCCTTGTCAATCATCTTTCCAACACTTAAGAGATTATATTCCAAACCTTCCACATATAGAACATTATCAGTATTATGCTTACCATCAAGAGAAATGGATCCTCTACCATAGATTACACCAGCTTTTTCATCACCAAATCTTACAACACCACCATCATACTTTTCCAAGCTCACAAATTTACTTTTATCACCTGTCATGTGATGAGAGCATCCACTGTCAATCACCCATTCATCTTTTTCTTCAACTCTGGCAGCTAGAGCTTTCTCCACATTTGTACAACTAGTAGATTCAATAGGTACTGGATCATTTTCTTTGATAGCAATAAATACCCATTCATCCTCACTTAAATTCCCTTTATCAGATTCATCATTTCTCACACCTTCATCAACAACATAATAACACTTTCTTTGGAATCTAGGCTTGTTAGGCCTTGGATTAGGTACTCTTTTCGGACACCTTGAGGCAAAATGACCTATCTTATTACAAGAAAAACATTTAAGAGGAAAATACCCTTTATACTTATCTTCTCCTCTGGGTACCCTCTTGACAATAAGTGCTTCAAGCTTGTCTAGTTTTCTCTTTTCTTCTTCAATCTCTCATTTCCTGCTCATACTTGGAAATTTTTCTAGAAGAACTTTCTCCCATATCATATATCTGCTTATCTTTTCCGAAGATAGTAGCTTTGAATGCAGATTTTGTCGTAGGAAGAGATTCACCAAACTCACTTAAGTCAAAAGTAGTAAGCTTACCAATAAACATGTCTCTGGTTACATTTGTCATAGTCTGGATCTCCTCAATAGCAGTAGCTTTATGTTTGTATGTAGCAAGAAAGGATTTGAGCACTTTAGCAACAATCTCTGATTCTTCCAATGTTCCACTAGCACATCTGATACTACACACAAGTTCATTCACTCTTTGCATAAAATAAGTGATGGTCTCATCTTCACCCATTCTCAACATTTCATATTTCCCTTTTAGGCTTTGTAGCTTAGCAATCTTCACATGGGCATCACCTTCATACAAAGTTTCCAATTTTTTCCAGATCTCATAAGCAGTCATCGACTCCATTACATTTTTCATCTCAGAATCAGTTAGAGCACTCAACAATGCTTCCTTAGCCTTGATATTGTACTTGACTTCCTTAATCTCACTTGCAGTAGAAGGACCATTCTATGGGATGATATACCTATTATTTGTAATTGTCTAGTAAGTTTCACCAATGCATCTTAGATGACACTCTATTTGAGTCTTCCACATAGAATAATTAGTTCCATCAAATCTCGGACTATCCTTCTTATATGTTTCCATCCCGAATCACCTCAAGCTATTTAACTTCTTCCAAGGAACCTACTCTGATACCAATTATTGGCAACACAAGGGCTGGCAACTAAGAGAGGGGGTGAATCAATTGACACATAAATTATACTTATTAAACTTATTCTTAGATCTAATAAATAAACATGAAAGCATAAACCATCACCACCATCACCACATCAAAAACACACATAACACCAAGATTTTTTGTGGAAACCCTATTAGGGGAAAAACCACAGTGGAGGTTAATCCACAAGATTATACCTTGTTAAAAGTATAAAAAGATTATAAATGAGGAATGCACATGCATTCAGACACACTGCCTAGAGCTCATTGGTCAAATACAAAAGGCTTACTACGCAAAGGAAGACTCATTGTCTTATAGTCACAGTTGGATTATATCCAAAATATTTTGCACTAAGAAAATAGCATATTCTAATGCCTGATTATAGTCCCAGTTAAGCACATAAACACTTTCTTCTGCTCACTCTTCCTCACACTTTACTTCTACCTTTGAAAGATTAGAACATTATTCGCACACAATAGTCAACATATATCGCACACCACTACCTTCAAATGGTATAAACAATTGATCATATATATTCACAACCAAGGATAAGATCAACTATATGTCGACCCAACAAAATATAAAACGTGTACAAATTGTCAGCCCAAAACATAAACAATTATCAATGCGCACCAAACAATGTCAAAAAAACATAGTAAGGACCCAAAATAACATGTATCAAACATGAAACACCTTAAACAATTATGCCTCAAAGATCCGCAACACACAACAATCACCCTATCAGCCATGATCATGAAAAACATGAACTCACAAAAGAAAATCACCAATCGTGAACACAACGATCAATGCAAACCAACAAAACAAATAGAGCACAATCTAGAAACATCCACAAGCATCATGAATCACCACAAAATCATCCACAACAAATCAAATTACTAGAATCATATCATCTTCTTTTAGGAACACCAATTGAAGCAACAAAACAACTGTCAAAACACAAATACTCATAATTCAATCAAATCTTCATGCAAACCTTTGAAACTTCATGTCGATAAACTAGATATAATTTTCAACAAACCCTTTAATCCACAACCTCTTAACATCAATATATTGAGCTAGCCACCATGTTGAATTTCACTACACCACCAACAACTGACAACTTATTTTATTACAATTTTCTCAATATCCTCGACATATACAACCTTAAAGACATTAATGCCAATAGTGTTGACATCAATGACAACCACAAATCATCAAATATCCAACAGGTGGGCTTGGACTCCCTGGTGAAGATGGATGACGCCATTCAAAGAAGATCAACGATCACAGATTTGAGATGTGGCCACATCTTGACCATTCCCCGTGTGCCTATGTTGGTTTATTTCATATTATTTTAAACACATGAGCTATCAAGAAATGACCATGTGTTACTATCAGATGGTGGGACTAGTGTCTCCACAAGGCTAGCGAACATAGTTCGAGGTATGATCAATAAGGGATGTTGCAACACATGCTCTCATCAGAACTATTCCTCATGTGCATGTCTGTATTAAGCATTAAGGAAAGAGGATCACACGGGCTAGCGGCCTAAGCAACACCTATCACTTGTTGAGAAACCTACCAAGTTCTGATGATGGAGATTGCTTCATAGGGAAGGAAATCGATGGTTGATGGCAAGTGACGTGGGTAAGTCTTGACCACTCCCCGCCATCCCATGAGGGGCCCACTTGTATCTCATATTCTTTAGCAGGCACACGGGTAAGTGCCATACAGACTATTGAAAAGGACGTAGACAATTTATGATAAAGATAGAGGCTACTAGAGATATTGGCTGAGGCCATTCTTTGATAAAAATAGCACTAAAATTAGAACTAATTTTTGGGAATGCATGAGAAATTTGTAAACATGTTGTAGTCGTCAAAATTTTCAGGAGCTGGTACATGTGGGAAGGTGAAATCGAATTAAGGCAGGGTACGGGCCTGTTGAAACCATCAAAATTTGAAGATTCCATGATGAAAAGTTTGATTGCAACACTCAAAAACTCAGTTGTAAAATCAGCCCCAGGAGCACATTTTAAAAAATCATAATTTTGGATCTATTTTCTTTCATGCCAAAACACCAAGCACAGATGTTCATCTACCATATGTGAGTGTGCACGCCATTTTTCAGCTTCATATGATCAGTTTTGACAGGGTTTCAAAAGGTCAAATTGAAGGATTCTGCAAAGGATTGTTGTCTACATACAGTAAAATATTTTAAAATGGTCAACTTTATGAAGGCAATATTAGGTAACCAAGAGAGTTTCATTACAGGGTGATCCCATAATAGTGGTTTACAATTTTTGGCCAAACTGGACACTCAAATTATTATTTTTAACTAAATCTTCACATTCGGGCACCTATATCGGCTAAACCATGAGGAATTTGAAGATGGTGCAAACTAGAGTCTCATAAAATTTTGTTTGAAGATTCTAAAAATATTTTTTTCAAAATTTTTGGAATCAAATTGCACTTCTTTTTCCATCTCCCACGAAAATTGATTTTTTTCAGAAAACAACATTTTAAAAAAGTGATGCACACCGTATAATGCATAACTTTTTTTCCATTAAGGATAAAATTATAATTCTTTCAAATTTAGATTTGTAACTCTGATATCTAGTGCTTCCACTTGGTTAGATAGTTTTTATTAAATATTTTTTCCTTAATCAAGTTTCAAAGTCAAACGAATTACAATTCGTATAATGTGTAACTTTTTGTATATGTCAAAATTTAATTTAATTTATTTTTGGATCAAGGACTTCAATATCTGGTGCACTCATATTTTTCAATTTTTTTTTTGATAATCTTCTATTTTTCCACATGTGAAGAACAAAGAAATTCATTTTCAATGAAAAACCTATGTTTGATAAAACTTAAAAAACAAATACATAACAAAACCAAAACATATTAAAATTATATTCATTAGATAGCTTGTTATGAGGAATACCATAATCATTTTCAAATAAATTTTAAATGAATTCATTTGATCCCCAAAATATAAATCAAAAGTGATCTTTATCAGCATTTTGATAGGTGTAAAGGAGACGCATTTATAGGTATGGTTTAAAACTAGCGAGGTTCTATCCAAGGGGGTTTGATCTAAGGTGATTTGATCAAACCCTTTTCAATTGAAATCCTTAAAATGGAAGTTTTTAAGGCTTAAATTATTATATTTTATAAAAATATGTGATTTCAGCTAAAATCTGTTCCTCTTAGGAATTGTAAACCACTATTATGATAGCACCGACAAAATGATTGGTTCCTTCGAATTTCTCCACCAAAATCTACATCCATGTCAAATTTCAAGGCTTTAGGACATCATTTGATATTTTTTCAAAATTAAGTCCAAACGGATTTTACACTGCACTTCCAAGACAACTGCAGGAAGGAGCAACTTTGAAAATTAGTAGCACATCAAAGAAATGAACTGGAAATGAATCCTCTTGCACGCATGTTTGTCTATCCAAAATGGAGTAATTTACAAAGTTATAGCTTCTCAAAATCAGATTTGTATCTCTACAAAATGGCAAGTTGGCATGCTTCAGACAGTTTTCACAAGTGCAGAAAGAGTTTATTGAGCTACTTTGAAAATAAATATCTTTTCAATCTGATGACTTCAAGCCAAACCCTTATGTAATCGTATTCTCCTGTCATAACTTAACATATTGATAAGTTTTCAAGGATCTAGGAGAGTTTTGGATCAACTTTATAAAGTGGTTTTGGAGGCTTTTTGACTTATTTCATCACAGTGCAAAATATCAAGAAACAAATTCAAGAGAGTACCCACTTTTCAATGCATTCATTTTTATCCTCAAAACCATAGGGGTATCACCATGTTTTATCTTTTTCTGTGATTTCATTATGCAATCCCATTGGCTACTATCCATTTGTGTTGAATGCCTATAAATTTTTTGCTTGTGCTTATCAGATATAACTATTGAATGCTTTTAGCCTCCATTCACTGTATGTATCCAAAATATCACTCTTTCCTTTGTGATCTTTCACTATTAAATCATTAACCTTTGGCCCCATTGTGAGTGTTAGAGATTAAAAACCTTTATAAACTATCAAGACTTGTTCATCAACTTGTCCTTCACCAAAGCTTTTGTCTACTTCCTCTTGCACCCTTCAAAACTATTTCCATAATATACACATTTGTTTGAATGACTAAAAAGGTTACTGCCTTACATAAGTACAATCCACAATTTGGCACTGTCCAAAATTTGAAGACTACCCTCGGTCATCCAACTCACACATCTGTTGTCCTCAAATCTTACTTGAAGATCACTGGTATTTGTAAGATTGTGTAGCCCATAATAAGCTCCCTTTTTATTGACTGCCATATGATTTCATAGTCCATTATACCTGTTGCTCAATTTTCACCTACAGGCTCAATCAGGCAGGATAAATTATGTTTCAGATGTTCATAAGGGCCAAGTGGGACATTTGCATCGAGGGTTAGGTCAAGCATCTGATGACATTGCATAAGGAGCTCATTTGAAAAGTATCCCTCAATCAGTTTTGGCGGAAAAACTCATTAGAGAAGAAGTCGGCAAGACCTTCCAATTGTCTTGCCGACTAGCAAGGGTTCTATTCATTATGTCTCGGTCGGCTAGACATTTTAATCACCGTGAGTCTTTGTGTATCTCTCTACTTGGAAGGAAATCATGCCAACCGTTGTTCATAACGCTAGCATCGCCGAAAGAATTTGGGTTCGGGGTGAAGTCTTCCTGACTGATGGAGCTCTCAGAAAAAGGAAGGATGTCTCAACAACGAAGTGAATGTCTTGTCAAGAGGGGTTAATGTCGGCGTAATGTTTCAGCGACTACCAGAGGTCTCAGCAAAAGAAGGTGTCATCGGCAAGAGGTCTCGCCGATGGTTCTTAGTCACGCCGACATGATTTGTGCCTTCGGTGTAACGTGAGAAGCTCGACATGATGTCTCGATGAAAGCTCTTGCCAATAGGGGAGGGTCTCGCCAATAACGATCAACGTACCATGGAAAAGGATATCGATAGGACTCTTAGCGTTCACTATGATCTCCTGCCGAATGAGGATCTCTTGCCGACCCGATGTGTCTCTGATGATAGTTTGGGCGATGACGAGGGCGAGATCGGTATAACTTTTGCATTCGGTATAGGGTCTTGCCGACTATCACATGTCATGCCGATAACTACTATGAGGTCTAATCGCATCGGGGAGACACAATTAGTGTCTCACCAACATGCGATCCAGTTTGAATGACCTTTGACTGTCGGGGATCTGCGTGGCATGAGCTCAACCAATCTGAAGGAACTAAAGGCGAACCATGAGCCATTTGACTGTTTGACTCCCCTTATGAATGAGACCAACAAAATGTAAACCGACATAGATCTACTCTAAAGTCAAAAGCGATGGAGCAGCTCAGTGAACACTGGCGGAGGGATCAACTTGAAGAAAGATCTGAAACAAGAGGAGTGTAGAGAGGCCATGAGTCACAGGGACAGCTGGGATGTCGGCTGATAAAGGATATTCAAGAGTGGACAGCAAGGATACACATTGAATGCAAAAGTAACTCGATTTAGAAAAAAGATCTAAAGAAAGATCTTTCTGAGGGGAATATTTTTGTAAAGGGGCCGACACTCTTTTGTATATATGGCATTTTTTCCTTTTTGTAGATAGTTCTTACCTGGTGATTTTCTGCTTTTGTAACTTGTAGAGTTCTTTGCAGAAGAGAGCCTATGTTTTGTAACTCATGACAGGCATGTATATCAGTGTTCACCATTGAAATCAATGACCTTTAGAATCTCTCGATCAAATTGTGTGCATTCATATAATTGATGAATTGCTTGTGAAATTGTAAAATATGGAGAATGTATATGCAAGTTGCTTCACATATTTATTCAAAGGGAGGGTGGACACCAATATTTGTCACTGCAGTATATCAATCTACAACATCATTCCTATGACATATCTCTAAGAGGAACATTCTCACACGAGCCCGGAGGAGCATATAAAATATCTATCGAAGACATTTACAACTATCAGTGGGACATACACATGGGCCAAGAAAGTGAATACATACAGTCAGCAAAAGGACTCTTTCATATTGGAGATTCTACTTGGTGTATAAAGGATCAATAATGTGAGAATCAGTTTTCGCACACAACAATACACAATATTTTGAGGTGCTTGATGGATGAGCCAGTGACGCCTGAATCTGTTGGTTACATTTATAGAGACTATGAAATTGAGAATACCCCGAAGCTTGGTAATGTGATCCAGTGCACAAATGTGTTTTGAAGAAGAAACACACGAGGAGGATCTGTCCAAACGAGGATGTTGAGGATCAAAATTTATAAATGATATGATTGAATCGGCAGAAGGGGACGCAAAAAATGATGGTGTTATCTATAATGCCAACCTTTACACAATAAGATGGGAGATTAGTCATGCAGATTGCTATGATTTCAATTCATGAAATGACATGTATTGAAACTTGTTGTGAAAAGGGTTTATCGAAGCATAAAAATCAAGGAGATACACGCTTTTTGAGTGCATCAACAATGACGAATGGCTCAGCTTGTAAGGCAGTAATGAATATGGTTGACATCTAATTAGAAATGAACATAGTATTGCTCGATGGAAAAAGGAAGAGCTAGGAATCTAAAACTACAATATCATGCCTCAGTGGTTGATCACAGGATTTATTATCCGTCCCAAATACCATTGATATCAATGCATGAAATATTTTCAATATGTCAGCAATGGTAACCAATGGAATCTCTTCATAAAAACACCCAAAGTTTACTAGATTGCGAATTGAAAAATAGGGATTGTGCATGGGCAGATGACAACCACCGTTCTTGAGAGTTGGGGCAACGATACTAACACAAAATAGATTGATATGCAAGAAATTAAGGAGTTTGAAGATCAAAAATTAATTACTTTTTCCGTTTAATTCCTTGGTACAATCATGTTTGAAGTCTTCAATGTGAATGGACTTTTGTAACCAGTAGTGTTATCACTTTATGTCTCCAATTGAATAGTTGGTTGCGCCATTGATATGGAATACAAGAAGATAGATATTACACTAGTATGGAGGATACTGTTCAGCACAATACTTCGAAGAAATTTGAGGAGACATGTACATACATTGCTCGATAGGATCATGAGAAGGTTTGTAATTTTAATTATTACAGTACCCAGAGAGAAAGAGCAGGTAACACCGAATGTTTCCCGCTTTCCCGCAAGCAAACCCTAGAACCAGTGTGGTAAGAAGGTAAAATCATAAAACAAAAGTTTATTGCAATAAAATGTGTTAAGTATTTTATGCTTCGGATAATTTATTAAATCACAAAATCGAATTGTTTTGGGGAAAAATACTTTACCACTAACATGAAATTAAAAGCAATGTAGGAGAGCAGTATATATTGAGAGCTACCCGCGTTACCGCAGGGGGTCTCAAATTTATGCATGGGAGGGCGATGAAAACCCTTCCTGCATTACCGTGGGTGCTCCCACGAAATACTATGGGTGTGCGGTGAATGAAAGGAGAATATGATCACTAAAAAAGAGAGGAATGGATAAAGAATACACGAAAAAATATGAAAAATTGGTGCAGTCTTCAAAATCTGATTATGTAAATGAAAGAAGGAAGGAGCTAATCTCACTTGGAAAATAGAATCCTAAAGGTTTTTGGAGAGAATTGCAGCAAAAGAAAATGAAGATTGAAAACAGTATTACAGATGTCCAATGGCTAGATTATGTTAGGCTTCTTTATGAGCGGGTTCACGAGAAAGACCATCCACCTGTTATTAACACATCAATGGAACTATTCACTATGGATGATATTAAACAGGGAATAAAGAATTTGGCAAGTGGTAAAGCACAAGACATAGATGGGTTACAGGCTGAATTTTTTAAGTGGGGGATTGACAGTCTTGCCCCTCACATAAAATGAATTTTCAATAATGTCAATCATGAGGGTTTTCCTATAGAGTGGACTACCAGTGTAGTCATTCCGTTATTTAAAAGTGGTGATATCAATAACCCATCTAACTACCGCACGATTGTGGTCAACCCTATCTTTGGCAAGCTCTTTGGGAGTATGATTGAACGAAGGATTAGCAATTGGGCATAAAATGAGGGCAAAAGAGCAAAGGGGCAGGGAGGCTTTAGGTCAAGACACTCTACTATTGATCATTGCATCACCCTTAGACATTTGATTGAAAAAATTTGGAACACTCAATGTGAGGAAGCTTACTTTTGTTTTGTATACTTCAAGAAAGATTTTGACACGGTACCTAGAGACAAACTATGGAATAGAATGCAGGAATTAGGCATCCCAAACGTGTATAAAGCAATTGTTCATAGATTGTATGAGAAGGTTAGAGCTAAAATCAGAACAAGTGAAGGTATACCACAATGTTTTGGTAGTGACATTGGAGTTAAACAGGGCTACCCTCTATCTCCCATGCTTTTTGGGGTATACATTGATAAGTTGGAAGCTTGGTTAAGCAAGACGGATGGTGACGGTATTCAATTGGTAGGTTATGTGGTGAAGCTACTTTTATATGCTGATGATCTTATCCTAATTTCAAAAACAGCTCATGGGTTAAAATAACATTTGAAAGCTCACTTTTGTCACAAGGTTGGGATGCAAGTGAATATTACCAAGACCAAAATCATGATTTTCTCATTGATTAGAAAAGATAAGAAGAATACCTTTCTTTTTGAAGACAGCGAAGAATACCTTTCTTTTTGAAGGCAGCCCGCTTGAAATTGTGAAAGAATACAAATATCTTGGGATTGACTTTCATTATAAGCTCAATTGGGAGACATGTCGTACGAAAAGGATATAGGGAGGTTGGAAAGCCTCTTACCTTCTACAAAATAGGTGTAGAAAAGCCAAGCTTTGGGATTGGAAAACCAATAAAACACTTTTTGGTTTGCTTATTACGCCAGTTGTACTTTATGGGTGTGAAGTGTGGGGGAGTAGTATGTCAAAGTGTAGTTGGAGACAACTAGAAAGAATTCAGAAGCATTTAATAACAAACAGTCTCAAAGTTAAAACCACTGTTCCATATGAAATTCTTTTAGTTGAAATGGGGACTTTTCCATTGGAAGCGTCGGTGCTAATTCGGTTGATAAGCTATTTAAAGAAGGTTGAAAACATGGATAACCATCGATGGCCTAAAACGGTTATGAAGGAGATGCTAGATCGTAGGAATAAAACTTGGATGAAACAGAACCACAAGTGGATGAACAAGTGGGACATCAATCTGCATGACTGTCCTAGCACCAATAGTGAAATAAAAAGCTATGTGATTGAAAAATTCAGAACTGCCATGTGGACAAATCAGATTGGGTGAAAAAAAAGCATATTACATCAAAGAATTTAATCCAGAAAAAGATCATGGTGGAAAAACCTATTTAGGTGCAGCTATTAAAGGGAAAGTAGGGATGTTAGTGGGACAATTGAGGACGGGATCGCATCACCTTAGGTGTGAGACCGGTAGGTGGAAGATACCCAAGGAAACTTGGGAAGAAAGAACTTGTATTTTCTACAACAAGGGGGCTATGGAAACGAAATGGCACTTCGTCATGGAGTGCACTGCTTACATGGATATCCACACTCAACATGGGAATTATTTGAAAGTTGACAATATGCACCAGCTATTTAAGGAAGATAAGATTAATCAAATGGTTAGCCTTCTAGTCAAAATTAATGGCAAGAGATCCGACTTGGAAAGGAACATGAAGAAAATTTAGGCCTGTTGTGTCTCGGTCTTATAGACTGTTTAGTCTCGTGGACATCATTAAAATCTTTCATTCATTCAGTGATGATATGATCAAATATGATGTTTTCCGAAAAGGGAAAAGATAATTTGGGGAGTAAACAAAAATGTGTGCCACAAGTGATTTCAAAATGTGAAAATATTGATTTTTTGAAAACAGTTTTACCTAGGGAAGATGGGTAATTATTTTTATCCAAATAATATATTTATTTATTGGGTGAACACACAAAACACAAAATTGCCAGCAAAAGAAGGATAATCATTAAAATTGTTTTTTCACAAATATTGTAAAATGAAGATTAAGGTCAAAATATTTAATTTTCCAAAAAGACAATTAAATATTTTATTTTCACAAAAGAATGTTGAAAAGTTGCACCGAAACAAATGAAGGGTCATAACCCTAAAATGTGTATTGTATATATGTATAGTAAAATCATGATTTTTTTTAGAAGTAGAAAAAAGAGTAGTAAGTAGGTTAGTAAGTTTGGGGAAGGGATTTCTTGTTGTGCAAATTCTTGGGCCAACACAGGGGTAATTTATTAAAGAGTGTTAAGAAAATGGTGTCAACCATTTATTGATTTTAAAGAAAAAAACATCATATTTTTCTCTCCAGACTTGTGTTAAATTCTTTTATCATATGAATCAACATATCAATCATGTGTTTGATTTGTCATTGCACTCTTATTTTGTTGTGTAATTCATTCAATAGGCTCTCTCAAGTAGAGATTAAATTATTTTAAATGAATTATAGTGGTAAAGGGGAATCAAGTTGGATGAAAAAGAATGATTTTATGATGTAATTACTTGCATGTTTATGCAAGACATAAAAAAAAGGTACTAAATGGTTAGAATTCCAGACCATAGGAAGAAGGCATACTATTTAGACTCCATTTCCCAATGAATGAAGGCACTAATTTGTCACACCCAAAAAAACAAATTTCATAAAAAACAAGGTATATACACACATATTGCATTCATGCCACAGTGATAGGTCCATCAATTCAATCAAGTCATACAACTCTAAATTTGCTTCAATTATAAAGGTATACCCGCCTAGGTTTGGAAAAGCCTGAAGAGAAGAAGGTTCAAATTCATCTTTTGGCCTTATACATTAGCCAAAAAGGTATCAAGAGCTTGGTAACCTCTTGTGGTTTCAAACCAGTGTTTTTGAGAACTAACATGGCCGATATTCTGAAGATAACTCATGATCACTCCCTGTTGTCTTGCTATAACAAATTACAAGTGATTTATTTCCTATGGGCGAGCTGGTAAATGTGAAATGATAGGTTTGATTAAGGAATAAGCATGTGGTTAATGTGAAAATTATGTGGATGCTTATCACTTGAGTGTTTTGATTCGGAACAATTATCAAATGCATGCTTTTAATTTTGTCATAATTAATAATCTTGATTGTCTAAACCATTGATTCACTTCACAGTATGATCAATGGTTGAGATTCAAAATTAGGGTAATTGATTGCCAATGCTCTCGCACAAGCTTTCTAGAAAAATAATGTAGGCACACACCAATTGCTCTATTGAATGAAGATCGCCTACTTGATTATTCTCACCATCTAACTGTTTATGAGAATTAGGAGTTTGAAAGTAGGCGTGATTTTGAGCTTGTTATTTTTGAGTAAGGTGGTGCCTTTGTTCTGAGAAAAATTGATAAGTTTCTAAGTTAGGGAATGGGAAAAGTGAGTGTGAACATTAGCCTAGTCTGTAGGTCAAAGAGGCTCAACCCTCTTGAATCTTAGGAAAATTCTCCCCAAGGTGAATAGGATATGCCAAAAATCTTGTGACACCAAAGAGGAAAGCAAGAGCTGCCAAAAATTCAGCACAAGGTGTTCTCAAATGTTCCTATCATCTAAGAGGTTAGATTGGCTCAAAGGAATTAGCCAAAGGAAAGAAGAAGAAGGTTAAGAGGCTAGAAAGGGAAGGTGTAAGAAGGAATAGGTATCACCGAGCTTACTTGGGACACCATCATTCTCCTATTGAAGTCTTGGATGATTCCTCTGATAGTGGAGACTAGACTAGTTCTAGTTATTGTCAATATCTCATGGCTATGAAGGATTGGGTTGATTATGAGGACGAGGTAGTGATGGCTACTCTACTTACAATAAGGGCACCAAGTGGGCATACCTACTTTGTTGATGACAAGGAAAAGTAGCATCTTATTTCTTTTCTCAGTGGATGCTCAGTTTTTGGGTCCTTTGTGATAATTTGCTTTCTTTGGTTGGTGTGTTATGATATGGGTCTTCATTTATTTATGCATTTGGCGTTGATGGTGATGTTTCTTGGGTTGGAATGCATTTACATCTTTTTGGTGCTACGACAACAACACTTTTTGAAGAATGGTGGGGTTGCTCTAGCTAATAGTTTTTTGAGTTCTACTTTTGTTCTCCCTTGACTGACAAATGATTGTTTTGCAATTGTTTGGGGGAATATTCTCACTTTTTTTTGAAATTCATTTTGGAATGAAAGTGAAATGTGAAATGTAAGTGTAATTCATCCTGATGCTTGTTGCTCCCTTATCTTATAAAAGGGATTTCAAGGCTGGTTACACGGGAGGTCAGAAAGTAGTTCTTTTTTTAGAGAAGTTCTAAACAAGAACAAAATAGATACTAAACTTTCCAGTACTATGTTCTAGAAAAAGTAAGTCAATATTGTTAGAATTGGCTATGGATGCCAAGATCTTGAGATCAAATGGAAAGCACAAAAGAGAGAGACAATGGAATGTGACAAGAATAAACTATATTCTTATAAATATGATTGAATGATATGATTCTGATGTGTACAATGTAGTAGAGACCCCTTGGTTATATAGCCAAGGTGAGATGCAAGATGTCATAGGATTATGACAAGTGTCTTAATCATATGACATGCGGCAACTAATCACACTTACCTAGGTTCACATGTGTTACAAGTCAAAAGATAAGATAACAACTAGTGACAACTAACACCTTCTAGAAGCATTTCTTCCTAGGACCTAAGTAAAGTTAACATTTGTAAATAAGTCCCCTAGTAATGAATTAACTAGGTACAAGAATTTATTTACACCAACACCCGGGCCCCTTAAGTGCAACTTAGGGAGTAGCGGATTATTATGCAAATGACACAAAGATGGGTCCCAGCTACTAGGCCATATTAGGTACCCATGTACATATATGCAAATACAATCTCTCACAAATGGAGAAAAGGAGAAAGCCCAATGGGATAAAAATCCTCCCATAAAGAGAGACAAAAGATACAAAATAGAAATTATCTCAATGATGCATGAGAAGGTAAAAACCCCATGTGAGGAAAAAGACCCCCTCATAAGAGAGAAGTAGAAGAGAGACAAGGAAGCCCCCCCTCAATGATGAGTCTCCTACAATGATGTTAGAAGCTCAACATTGAATGTTGAAGATGATCCAATCTCATTGAACAATGTTCCTCCCCTTAAGAAGAAACAAAACCATGGATGTATGCAGGATGTTAGGAATATGGATGATGGATGATGTCTCTGAAGCATGCTCAAGTGTCTCCATGTCGATGTCGAAAGCTAACACACTCCAATCATGCATTCTAGGCCACACTGTTGAAGAGGACAATCCAACATCTAGTAGAGATGAATGTAGAACATGATCCAAAGACAAGGATATCCCCTCTAAAGACAAATAAGCCTCCTCCAAATGTTTTCCAAAATAATCCATAATCACATCAAACCATGAAGAATGATTATGTAGAGAATGAACAAGAGGGTCAACGTGTTCCCTCGCAACAACTAAAGAAGGATCTTCTCCATGAAAGAGAAGATGAATTTTATTGATGATGTCTCCCAAATTTTTAAGATGAGACTCCACAAACAAGTCTAAAATACCTATCAAGAAGTCATCCAAAGTATCCAAATTTGAAAGACAATGAATATTCTATTGCACTAAATCACTAGGAGTCAAAACTGTTGGATCACAAGCATCATCAACTACAATAGTAGATGGAGGAGATGAAATGCATGGCTCAAGGACTAGACATGATGTGAGAACTCCCAAGTTCAAGAATCCAAATGTCTCCTTTGAATCATGGTTCATATCAATAGTCAAAGGAACAATGTCATCATCAGAAGCAAAATTTGCAAAGTTATACAACTGAGACGAATGATCAACCACCCCAATAGCAATGATTTCTCTAGTCTCCAAGTCTCGAATGATGATTGAATCAAGTGTGAAATCCATAGTTCTTCCATCTCCACCATGTGTAATCTGATAGATGGAACAAAAATTGTTCGTCAAATGAGGAACACATAAGACATTCTAAAAAGTGTTGTACCCAAAACTAATAGATCCCTTCCCAATTACACTCGTGTATGTATTGTTCCCATCAAGATAGGAGACATAGTACAAGGATGAGACAAAGAGAAGATGGTCTGTGAAGATTCCATATGATGAGATGCTCCTGAATCTAGAAGCCATCTCCCTGATCCTGGACCAAAAAAAGCACAAAGAGCTTGTCCTTTGTTTCTTGATGTAGATGCTTGACCTTTATCCTTTTTAGACTATTTTGAAGAAGGAGGTGATTCAAAAATTCTAGAAGGAAAATTAATGTGATTCATTTTGAGAATATTTTTCAACTCATCAATATCATTCGTATAGCAATAGTGTTCTTCATGTCCATCCTTCTTGCAATATGCACAAAAAGTCCTTTCCTTAGTTGATTTTGCTTTTGAGGATTGTAATTCTTTATGTGGCTTGTTCTTTGTCTTCTTTTGATTCTTATCAAGATTCCCTGATTATTTATATCCCTTTGACTCACTATTCAACAATGCTTGTGACTTGGAAGAATTGATTAGACCCATGTTCCTTAACTTATCTTCCTCTTAGATTGGGAGATTTGCAAAGTCATCAAACTTAGGATCAACATATGATGCTCCCATAGAAATTCAATGGGTATGAAAGCTAGAAACAAACACTGAATACTCAGGACCAAGCTTGGATAACACATTTAGAATCAACTGTAAATCCTCTTTATCAATGTTGCATTCCTTCAACTGTGTTCTTAGTTTCTTGATTTTGGACATGTAGTCTTGGATGTGGTCAAAAATTTTAAGATCAAGATTCATCAAATCATTATCAATTTGATATCCCCTAATATTATCTGTTTTACCATAAAAAAATTCAAAAGTCTCCCAAGCCTCTTCAGGTGTTTTACATGATTCAATATGAAATTGCAAATCAAATGAGACTAATGAACATATGCATCCAACTATTTTCTCAAATCAATCTCTCATTTTTCCAATTCTTTATCATTAGTAGGTTGTGAAATGGTTTCCTTTAGATGACCTATTAGGTCTTTCATCATGAGATATTTCCATACTGATTTTCTCCATGTAGCATAAATGTGTGGAGTTAGGAGTTCAATTTTATATTTCCCCATTGCAAGAACACAAACCAAGCAAAAGAATGCAAGTAACCACTACAAGATTACCCTCCCCCCCCCCAAATTACTCAATCAAGAAACCCCCCCAAACAATATCGTATTTGTCACTTTATATTTAATGTGTTTATAGTTGCCACTTGCCAAAAACAATGAAGTGGTCTTTGATCTTGGTACATGCAAATGCCAAATTTGGCCACATAATCAAGTATAAGTTTTGGTACAAAATGAGATCAATCTGATCATACCACTGAGAAGTACACAAAAAATCATGCAATTTAAAAAAGAATTCACCCAAAAATGTTACCGTAGGAGCAAGATATGATGAGCTCCCGAAGTTACCAAAATGAGGATGAAGTAGCAACACTTGTGAGAATCTACAATTTCTAGAAAAACCAGGCACCAAAAATAAAAACTAATTGCACCACTATGAAGAGCACAAAAAATTATCCCAAATAAAAAAGAATCTCTGAAAAAGGAGTCAAAATGAGTGAGATATGGGCCTCCGAAGTTGAACTGCAAAAATGAAAACTTCATTGGTGAGGGGGGAAATTTTTTATTTTCAAAAAGAATGATGTCGATAGTCCTATATCTTAAATTTGATGTCTGTCGAGCATAAAAAATGAAAATTCCCCCTGCGCAGAATATTCTACTAGTCAAGCTCTTCTACATCTGCCAAAATATAACTTTGATCGATGGAATATTCTACATTTTTGTATGCCACCAAATTATATTTGAGATAGTCAGTTTATAAATCTGTTCACCGCTTTTTGAACTCACCATCAAAATTATACCCTGGTTGTTGGGTTTTCAATTTGCTAGCCATTGATTTTCTTGGATGGAGTTGACACATGGGGGAGATGGGGCCTGCATGCCCATGTGGCATCCATGAGCATAGGCATACCTTGCGAAAGTGGGCACTAATGTATAGGTCTGTAGACTTTATGTCTACAAATATTACTTTATATATTTTTTTAATTTTTGTTTACAAATGAAATTTTCTATACAAATATATCAACTGCAATGTAATTTTTTATATAAAAAAAATTCAAAAAAAAGTTCAATTGATAAAATAATATATTATTTTTGAAAAATTGTACCACAGTAATTATGGTGACCTAAGGGGTCATATGGATCTCTAGGCAAAAAAAAATTGCCTCATTGAACAATTGCTCTAATTTGGACAATTTGACTGTCAATCTTAGAGTTTTTGGCCCTTCTGGATGTGATGGCAGGGTCGGATTTGACCCAAAATGCTCCAAAATTGCAACTACCTTATAGATTTGGCAACCACACTTTAGCTTCAAACCCTCATAGATTTGGCCTTGTATGTCCAATTTAGATGAAACAAAAGGAAAAATCAACTTTCTCAAACCTTATGGATGTAATGGTGAGCTTACATTTGCACTAGCAAACTCTGATATGAACTTGCAATAAAGAGCCAAAAAATGGAGCACCCCAAAAATTGGTATCTCTTCAGAAAAGACTCTATAATGGCACCCAACTCGCTCTAATACCATGTTAGAATTGGTTATGGATGCCAAGATCTTGAGATCAAATGGAAAGCACAAAAGAGAGAGAGAATGGAATGTGACAAGAATAAAATGTATTCTTATCAATATGATTCAATGATATGATTATGATGTGTATAATGTAGTAGAAACCCCTTGGTTATATAGCCAAGGTGAGATGCAATATGTCATAGGATTATGACAAGTGTCTTAATCATATGACATGAGACAAATATTCACACTTACCTAGGTTCACATGTGTTACAAGTCAAAAGATAAGATAACAACTAGTGACAACTAACACCTTCTAAAAGGATTCCTTCCTAGGACCTAAGTAAAGTTAACATGTGTAAATAAGTCCCCTAGTAATGAAATAACTAGGTACACGACTTTATTTACACCAATAGATATGCATGTTGTTTTGGTAGACAACAATGATAGTACAAGTAGTAGAATAGCATAAAATTTTCATATATTACTCTCCCATGTACAAATTATGTAGACTATAAATAATATAATCAATGTTTATCTTATTTGTCTATGTTGGTTTCCAATAGATGTGTTGTTTTATTCTTGCTTATCCATTCAATGAATGTATGTACATTCTTGAGCATAATAGTGGGTTTGAAATAAATCTTGTGTGAGGATGCTAGTAAGAATTAAATTGTGGAAATAACTAGGGGAAGTATTGTAATGGAATATTTTCAAGGCTTGAGGTATTGTTAAAATACAAGATTTTTATCTAGTTATATGGGTATCTAGTTTGACTCTGTTCCAACAACATGGCACTGGTTTAGAAAAGTAATTATACTCCATTCATGGTGAACAATTCAACTACTAATCACAATATATAATCATCTTTCTTATAAAGTTCTTTATGGGTGTGTGAGAATATTAATGAATTATATTTTCTCTTGTTTAGATTAGTCACTACTATGAAGGTTAGCCAAACCTCCATGATGTTGTGTCTATCAAACATGTAAGGAGAATCATCTGTTATTTTGTGTTTGATACTTATACACACCAGTATCTATAAGCACAATGTTGTGGGATCACCCTCTTGAGTTTCATAGAGCCCGAAGTGAAGAAGTGAAGACCTAAAATCCTTTACTTACGTGTTGGCCAATCCTTACCCCTACTAATAATTGTTCCTATCAAGCTCATAGATCTGTGGTAAGAATAAGTTTGGATCTAAAAAAATACCAACACAATGACAACTCCCACCTTCTCTGGATCCATTTTAAGACCCTCTACTAAGACAAAAAAATCCCAGATACACCAACTCTCTCTTCACAAAACTACATTTTTTCAAATTAATCAACAACTTCTCCTCCCTTAGCCTTTGAAAAACTCTTTGGATATGCATGAAGTGCTCCTCCAATGTCTTATTGAAAATCAAAATATCATTCAAATAAACGAAGAATTTTTTTTCCTAAAAATTCTTTCAATACCTCATTCATAAGCCACATAAATGTGTCATGACTAACCACTCGTACAATCCCTCCTTGGTTTTGAAGGTTGTCTTCCATTCATATCCTTCTCTAATTCAGATATGGTGATATCTTCTCTTCAAATCTATCTTCATGAAGTAATCACCTCCACTCAAACAATCCATAATGTAATCCATTCTCACCAAGGGAAATCTATACTTGATGTTGATCTTGTTGATGGCTCTAGAATCTATACACTTCCGCCATTACCCATCCTTCTTTGGTTCTAGTACTACAGGTACTACACATGGACTCAAACTCTCTTTGATCAATCCTTTTTGCAACCACTCATGCACTTGTCTATTCAACTCTTCACTCTCTATTGGACTCATATGATGAGCCGCTTTATTTAGTAAACTGGCTCTAGGAATCAAGTCCATTTGATGACTAATCTTTCTTACTAGAGGAAAACCTTTAGGTACATTACCAAAAAATATCTTGAAACTCAGTCAACATATCTGAAACCTCTACAGGTACCTCATTAGTGTCTTCTTTATCAACTCTAGGGATCAATGCAAAACATATATGCTTATGCCGCATACCTTCTATGAACTTTCTTCAATCAACCAAACAAATTCTTGCATTACTACATACCTTTTCTTCTCCCTCCCTAAAGGGTTTCAACTTATGAAAAATTCCATCCTTTTTCAAGGAATAGGTGTTAGCATGTCCATCATGTACTGCTCAACAATCAAACTACCATGATTTTCCTAACAATATATGGAAAACATCCATAGGTATAATATCACACAATACCTCATCATGGTAATTTCCAATCCTGAACTTTACAAAACATTGTTCATTTACCAAAGTTGTATGGTCCTTCTGCAACCAAGCAATGTGGTATGGATTTGAATGCCTTCTTCTCTCTGACCACAACTTACTAACCATCTCTTCTGAAACAAGGTTATTAGTACTACCTCCATCAATAATAGCATTGAAAAATTTACCTTCACACTTACATTTGGTGTGAAACAAATTCTTCCTTGAGTTGGTTCTTTCTCCTCATTCAGTAATGCTCTTCTAGTAACAAGAACCTCTCCTCTTTTTGCATCCTCAAAATGTGAATAATGAGCATCTTCATCTACATGTGCAACTTAAGCATTACCCTCAGGTATTCTAGTTGTCCTTCCTTGATGTTGAGGGAACTCATAAGCTCTATGTCATTCTTCGCACTAGAAATAGGTTCCATGAAAGCCTCCTCTTCCTGGCCCTTGTCTAGATCTTCCTCTTCCTCTTTTGTCACCATTATTTTGATCACAAGGATGGTAGGTTTTATCTCCTTTTTGGTTTTGGCTACTAATGGATCATTCACCCTCATTTTTATCTTCATTTTTACCTCCATATGACAATCCACTAGTCTTTCCACCATGACCCCCACCTCTTTGCTTGCTTTCAAATCTTCTATTCAACTTTTCTTCTACCTTCAAAGCAAACTAATATGCATCTTCAATGGTAGAAATTCTTACCAAAACTAAAATCTTCTTGAATACTCATCTTCAACTCATTTACAACTTTCTCCTTATTGGCCTTAGAATGACCTATTCTAATCACAACACAATACAATTCTTTTGTATACTCAAAATATTTTCCTGCTTGTTTCAACCCTTGCATCTTCTTCAACAAATCTAGCTCATAGTCTACAAGAATGAACTATCTTTTTAATTTGTCCATTATCTGGCCCCATCTGGTGATTTTCTCTTTTCCTCTTTGATTTCTTTCTAGTTATACCTCTTTCCACCAATATTCGCATGACTCTTTAGCTTGGTCTTTTCAAATTTGACCCTCTCAAGATCTTTCACCTCCTCATAGTCAATGTACTCCTCCATATCATTAATCCAATCAATCAACTCTTCTGGGTTAATATTTCCAAAAAATGTAGAAACATTAGTATTTGGCCTTTTCTCAATCTTAGAGATGGCCTTAAATAATCTTACTTTATTTGGATCTACTACATCTTGTTCTTCTTTGAACTATTCCTCATTTTCAACTTCATCTTCACTTTCATCTCCTCTTCTTGGCTCAAACCATCAACACAACTCTTGTTGCAGTGCTTGAACTTATCTTTGAAAGGCTCTAAAACCCTATTTAGGTACAATAACATTTCTTCCACCACCACAATTTCTTTGTGGAGGCATTCCAATCACTCTTCTAAGAAACCTACAACCACAATTCTTGGTGCAAACTTCCTCACGTTCAGCGATCTATTTACACACTTAGGAAAACCTGCTTTGATACCACTTGATGAGGGACACACCACTCGAAAACCCTCACAAATCACAAAAATAGATACCAACAAAAAAAATGTGAGACAAAAAATAAATCACTTTCAATTATTTTCACAAAATGAAATTACATATTTAGAACTTGCAATGCTATAGCCTCATGTGCTTGATTCATTACAACAAAATCAACTCTAAAAAAAATATATATTATTCGGAGCCACCATCTTCACTAATGGAAACACCTTCTACAACCTTCAATTAACCCTTTTTTTATTTTACCCTATAACCACCCTAGAATGTTCTAGAAAGTGTAACTTTACCTTTTGTTTTGGCGCAAAAAGTCTCACCAATCTATTTCTTGCCTAGGAAGTTTTTTTTAATGAAATTCACTTTTTAGTGGGATAACTTGGTGAGGCCATAAATTTTGATCTAGGTGCCCAAATTTCTATTATAATATATCATTGGAAAACTCTCAAAGAGGTCTACAACACTAAAACAATCAGAGATTGTTTCGTCCACTTTTCAAGTTGTTTTGGGGCCTCTAATTTTTTCATATCTAAATTTGAAGTTGCATTGGAGAAATTTCTTGGAATGAAAACTTTAATATGTCCCAAATTGTATAGGGTATCAAGACAATTCTTTTGCGACCAAAAATGTTTTCTAGTTCCACTCCTTGAGGTAAATTTTTGGGTCCATATGAGCCCATTTAGGCCAACTTACTAAAAATAGTAAGTGATCATTTTTCACTTTTTTTGACTTTTGACTATCTTACACCCCTTAAGTGCCATCATGGGACTTAAACAAACTAAATAAAATAATAAAAAAAAAAAATTTATGGGTGATGCAAGATTGCTCCTACACCACTGGATGATCCTACATCAGACATATAGGGTAATTTGAAAAGTGACCCTGTCACTTGTTGGGAGTTAGAGGGAACCAAGATGGTTAACCTTAGCCTCAAACAACCATGATGAATCTTCAATTACCCTTCCTCTCCATTTCACCAAGTACTTTTCATATTTCCTATTTCTTGTGCTTCTACTCACACGATAATCCAAAATTTCTTCTATCTCCTTTTTTGAAGTAGGTGCTAGAATATTCCACTATTCTTCTATTATCTCTTCAAAAATTCCTCCATCATGATATTTTGTTAAATCTAAAATGTTAAACAAAGGTGAAATATGAATTTCATCATGCAACTCTACCTCATATTTATTTTCTAAATCATACTTCTTCAAGATCTTGCATGGTCCAAAATTTATATTTAGCTTGTTGTATGTACCAAATAGAAATCTCTCCCTTCGCAGATGAACCATGACTTCATCTCCTCCCTGAAACTCCTTATACCTATTTTTCTGATATTCCTTATCCTTATATTGTGAGTTCATCTTGATGATATGTTTCTTCACCTCTTCATGCAAATTCTTCAGATGCTTAGCAAAATCTTCAACCTCAACACTACTCTTCTCCCCCATATCCATCTTTCTCAATTTATAAGTAGTTCTTGGACTACTCCCATACACAATTTGAAATGGTGATTTACCAGTGTTGTTGAAAGAATTGTTGTAAGAAAAATTTTCTTGTGGTATAATGAAATTCCATACCTTGGGCTTATCTCCTACTAAGCATCTTAGCAGGTTACCCAAACTCCTATTCACCACCGTCATTTGTCCATCATTCTATGGATGGTGTGTAGAACTAAAATTCAAATCTATCTTCAACTTCTTCCATAATGTCCTCCAGAAATAGCCAACAAATTTGGTATCTCTGTCTAAAACTATTATCTTCAGTAGACCATGTAGTCTCACTACTTCTTTGACAAACAACTTGCAATATGAACAATATCACTGGTCGTATGACATGGAATGGAATGTTCCATCTTTGAAAATCTATCCACCACCACAAAAATGGAATCATTCCCTCATTGTGTCCTTGGCAAGCCAAGAATAAAATCCATGCTAATATCCTCCCATGGCCTCTCACATATAGGTAATGGCTAATATAATCTTGTATTTTGACTTGTTCCTTTTGTCATCTAACAAAATCTTCAAATTTGTCCAAACTTCTTTGCATCTTGTTGTAATTGTGCCCAATAATAATTGTCACTAACAAGAGCAATGGTTTTATCTTGACCAAAATTTCCAACCAATCCTCCACTATGCTTCTCCTTGATTAGATTCTCTCTCATAGAACTCCTTGGAATGAACAATTGGATTCCTCTGAACAACATCCCAACTTGGATTAAGAAATCCAACCATCTTGTCTTATCCAATGTAACAAGTTCCAAACAAGCCTTCCAAGTTTTTGCAAAGTCTGGATCTTTAGGATACAAACTCTTGAATTCATTGAACCCAACAACCTCTATATTCATCTCTATCGACATTTTTTTCCTTCTACTTAAGGCATATGTGAGTCTATTTGACATTCCACTCCTATGCTTCAAAATAAAAGTATTAACTCTACAAAAACTTAACCCATTTAAGTGCCTTTGATTTGATTTTCCTTGACTATTGAGATACTACAAAGACTGGAGATCTATATATAAAACAAATTTTCTTGGAAAAAAAAAGTGTCTCCATTTGTTCAAATCCTGAACTATAGTGTAAAACTCCTAATCATAGACAAAATATTTATTCTTAGAATAATTTAAATTCTCACTAATATAGGCAACAAGCTTACCTTCTTGACTCAAAATAGCTCCTATGGCAATGCCACTAGCGTCTCAACCTAGCTAAAAGACCTTATTGAAATCTAGAAGTGCTAAAACAGGTTTCTTTGTTAATTTCTTCTTCAACATATCAAAACTCTTTGTTGCTCCTATAGCCCATTTGAAATCCTTTAAATCCCCTCTGATTGCTTCAGTTAGAGGTGCACAAACACTACTAAAATTCTTAATAAACTTTTTGTAAGAGTTTTCTAGACCATGAAATGATCTTACCTTTGTAACACTCCCCACGATAGGCCATTCAATGGTAGTTCTCACCCTATTTGGATCTATTTTAAGACCCTCTACTAAGACAAAAAGTCCTAGATACACCAACTCTCTCTTCAAAAAACTACATTTCTTCAAATTAATCAACAACTTCTCCTCTCTTAGCTTCTTAAAAACTCTTTAGATATGCATCATGTGCTCCTCCTGCAATGTCTTATTGAAAATGAAAATATCATCCAAATAAACAATAACAAATTTTCCTAAAAATTCTTTCAATACCTCATTCATAAGTTGCATAAATGTGCTCGGTGCATTGGTTAGCCCAAAAGTAATGACTAACCACTCGTACAATCCCTCCTTGGTTTTTAAGGCTATCTTCCATTAATCTCCTTCTTTAATTTGGATCTGGTGATATCTGCTCTTCAAATCTATCTTTGTGAAGTACTCAGCTCCACTCAAGCAATCCATAATGTCATCCATTCTTGGCAAGGGAAATCTATACTTGATGTTGATCTTGTTAATGGCTCTAGAATCTCTACACATCCACCATTCCACATCCTTCTTTGGTGCTAGTACTACAGGTACTGTGCATGGACTCAAAATCTCTCTAATCAATCCCTTCCACAACAACTCTTGTACTTGTTTGTTCAACTCTTCACTCTCTGTTGGAGACATACGATGAGATGCCTTATTTGAAAAACTAGCTCTAGGAATCAGGTCCATCTAATGACTAATCTTTCTTACTGGAGGAAAACCTTTAGGTATGTTATTAGAAGCAATATCTTGAAACTCATTCAACATATTTGAAACCTCTATAGGTACCTCATTAGTATCTTCTTTATCAACTCTAGGGATCAATGCAAAACACATTCTCATGCCTAATACCTTCTAGGAACTTTCTTCCATCAACCAAATAATTTTTTGTATTATTTCATACCTTTTCTTTTGCCTTCTTCAAGGGTTTCAACTTATGATGAATGCCATCCTTTGTCAAGGAATAGGTATTAGCATGTCCATTAAGCACCGCTTGCTGATCAAACTATGACCAACAACCTAAAAATATATGACAAACATCCATAAGCATAATGTCACACAATACCTCATCATGGTAATTTCCAATCTAGAGCTTTACCAAACATTGTTCATTTACCAAAGCTTTATGGTCCTACAATCGAGCAATCCAATATGGATTTTGATGCCTTCTTCTCTCCAACTGTAACTTACTAACCATCTCTTCTAAAATGAGGTTATCAGCACTACCTACAACAATAATAACATTGCAAACTTTACATTCACACTTACATCTAGTGTGAAACAAATTCTTCCTTTGAGTTGGTCTTTCTCCTCATCCAATAAGGATCTTCTAGTAACAAGAACCTCTCCTCTTTCTACATCCTCAAAATGTGAAGATTAAACATCTTCGTCTATATGTGGAACTCGTGCATTACCCTCAGGTCTTTTATTTGTCCTTCCTTGATGTTGAGGACACTCATAAGCTCTATTTCCTTCTCTACATTGGAAACAGGTTCCATGAATCTTCCCATTCCCTGTCTAGATCTTCCTCTTCCTCTTTGGTCTCCATTATTTTGATCACAAGGATTGTAGGTGTTAACTCCTTTCTGGTTTTGGTTGCTATTGGATCCTTCACCCTTCTTTTGATCTTCATTTTGACCTCCATATGACCATCCACCAATCTTTCCACCACAACCCCCACCTCTTTGCTTGCTTTCAAATATTCTATTCAACTTTTCATCAACCTACAAAGCAAACTAATATGCATCTTCAATGGTAGACATTCTTACTAGACCCAACTCTTCTTGAATACTCAACTTTAACCCATTTGTATAATGGAAAACTTTATCCTTATTAGCCTCATAATGGTCTATTCTAATTAGGACATGGTAGAATTATTTTGTATACTCTATGATATATTTTCCTACTTGTTTAAACCCTTGCATCTTCGTCAAAAAATCTAGCTCATAGTCCATAGGAATGAACTATCTTTTTAATTTTTCCACCATTCAGTCCCATTTGGTGATTTTCTCTTTTCCTCTTTGATTTATTTTTAGTTGCACCTCTTTCCACCAAATATTCACATGACCCTTAGCTTGGTCTTTACAAATTTGACCCTCTCAAGGTCTTCCACCTCCTCATACTCAAAGTACTCCTCCATATCACTAATCCAATCAATCAACTCTTCTAGGCTAAGATTTCCATAAAGTGTAGAAACATCAATCTTTGGCCTTTTCCCAATCTTAAAGATGACCTTAAATAATCTTACTTTCTCTAGATTTACTGCATCTTGTTCTTCTTCAAACTATTCCTCATTTTTAGCTTCATCTTCACTTTCATCTCCTCTTCTTGGCTCAAACCCTCAACGCAACTCCTCTTGCAGTGCTTGAACTTGTATTTGCAAGGCTCTAAAACCCTCTTCTGGTACAATAAAATTTCTTCCACCACAACTATTTCTTTGTGGAGGCATTCTGATCACTTTTCTTAGAAGCCCACAACTACAAGTCCCGGTGCAAATTACCTCATGTTCAGCGATCTATTTACACATTTAGGAAAACTTGCTCTGATACCACTTGATGAGGGACACACCACTCGAAAACCCTCACAAATCACAAAAATGGATACCAACACAAAATATGCAATACAAAAAAACTAACCTTCAATCATTTTCATAAAATGAAATTACAGATTCAAAACTTGCAGTGCTATAGCCTCATGGGGTTGATTAATTACAACAAAATCAACTCTGAAAAACAAAATATATTATGAGGAGCCGCCATCTTCACTAATGGAGCCACCTTATACAACCCCCAATTAACTCTTTCTATTTTACCCTATATCTTCCCTAGAATGTTCTAGTGTAACTTTCTCTTTTGTTTTGGCGTTAAAAGTCTCGTCGATAGATTTCTTACCTAGTAAATTTTTTCTTAATGAAATTCCCTTTTTAGTGGGGAAACTTCATGGGGACATAAATTTTGATTCAAGTGTCTAATTTGCTATTATAATATATCTGAATTTGAAGCTGCATTGGAGAAATTTCTCAAGAAAAACACTTTAATATCTCCCAAACTGTACAAGATATTGAGACAATTCTTTGGCGACCAAAAATATTTTTTAGTTTTGCTCCTTGGGGTAAATTTTCAGGTCCATACAAGCCCGTTTAGGCCAACTTACTAAAAATAGTGATCATTTTTCACCTTTTTTGACTTCTAACTATCCTACTATTGGAATTATGGAGCCTTGCAACATGAGAATGAAGTATGGATTTTTTGTGTTGTTTTTTCCTATGTTTTCATTGATGTCAACATGGTGACCACTGTATGAGAAGTTTAATTATTTTACCAGAAGTTATTCTCTATTGGTAGTGTTCTTTTGTGATGAACTAGTGTGTTGGCCTTTTGAGTCTAGAATTCATTGTAAGAAAAGATATGACTCTAATCTCTTAACCATATTATCATGTCTCATTCAGACAACTATATCTTGGATCTTGAGAAGTTTTGGGATGTGAGAATTTTTTTATCAATAACAGAGTTTAACCCTATATTTTACCATTGTTCTCTGCTCAACACATCAGTGTGGGAGACTCTGCATTTTCTTAAGGAGAGAATTATAATGTTGTGGTTCTAATGGTGGTCTCTATGATGGTAGTATAATGAGAAATTAATGTAATCTTAGATCTAGAAGGTTTTCTTTAAGAATTGTATGTTGGTTTGGAGTTTTCTATGAATTAAGTTCTAGTGTTGGCTGAACTAACATATGCAATATACTAAGGACAAAAAACAAAAGAAGTGTATTTGAATAGTTTTGTTGAGAAATGTGACCTAAATTCATTGGCTTGATCGACTTCCTAGAGCAGTTGTGATTTTCCTTTATCTCCCTGACTTTTAAAGTTTGGCAAGAAATAGTTTGTTACTCAAGTCACAGGGTTCCAATTTCTCCTAACTTAAGTTACGGGGTTCTAAAGTTTCATAACCTCCTGACTTAGCGACTTGAGGTTCTCTTTGTTACCCAATTTTCACCTATGGTCTCAATCAGGCAGGATAAATCATGTGACAGATGTTCAAGAAGGCCAAATGGAGCATTCACAACAAGGGGAAAATCATGCATCTGATGCTAAGTCACAGGGAGGTCTGTTGGAATTCATCCCTCTCTCTCATTTGGCATAAATTCCTTGAAGGAATAAAGTCGGCAAGACTCCCCCTAGGGTCTTACCGACCAACTTTGGGTCATACTTGTTTCAAATCCTCGTAGTCGCCAGGACATCTCGGTTGCTATGAAGTTTTTTATCTCTACTTGGGATGTCTCATTGATAATCATTCACAAGGGTTGACGGCGGGGAAGAAGATATACTGCCTTTGGCAAAGGTCTCCCCAACTCAAAAGACTCTCGGTGCACGAATTTGAGTTCGCTGAAATGTCTTGGTGATAAAGAGGAGTCTTCCCGACTAAAATGAGACTTCGCCAAAGTAGGGTGCCTTCGGCAAGATGTCTCACCGACTGCTTGTGGTCTTACTAATAATATAAGGATATCACCGAGAGGGATCCACATCAACATAAGGTATTCCCAACCAGTGAAAGTCCCATCGAAATTTGATCATCAAGCCATCATCGGGGAGAAATTTTTGACATCGTTATGAGCTCTCGATGAAAAGAAAAGAGTTCACCGAAATGTCTTAGTGAAGGAAAGATGTCTCGCCGACATGAGGTAATATTGGCATAAGGTCTCATTGACCAACAAAAGGTCTCCCCGACATAGCTGCTATCGGTGTAGCGTCCAGCCATCGAAGTGATGTCTTACCAACTTGGTGTGGTCTCAGGGATGGAAATAGATATCGACATGACTAATGAAGCCCACTATGACCTCTTGGTAATAAAGGTTTGTCTTGATGAAAATGAAATGAAAAGAGCTCTCACCGAACAATGTGTAGTTCGTTGTGAGGTCTTATCAACCCAGTAAAGCCTTGTCAATGTTTGTTCACAAGTGGATATTGGGGAGACTTTGACCTGAATGATGTACATCACTATGATGTCTCCCCGATTGGCAATGGTCCTGCTAAAGCGGTCTCGAGCTCACCAGAGGATTTTAAGTCTCACCAAGATGTCTGGCCGACATACAGAGACGTAATCTCAGCGAAGTGAAGTGATCTTGGAGCAAGAGAAAGGAGATCGGCAGGACTCTTAGAGCTTGCTATGACTCTTGCCGATGATAATGAGTTACGTCGATGGTTGCAGAGAAGCATAATCACATTGGGGAGACACGATTAAGTGTCTCACCGACATGAAATTCTGGTGATGAGCTTATGACTGCCCAAGATAGCTTGCATGGCAGTTTGACCAAAAGAAGAAGAAGATCAACAGGGAAAAAGCGACATGGATCGGTTCTGAGCTCTGAAGCATTCAATGCAGCTCTTCAAGGAGGTTCAAGAGCAAACACGGGGAGGGGGACCAAAAGTAAATGTTGCAGTTGCAGAAAGATCTAAAGAAGACCACTCTTGGAAGCGATTTTTCACACCGACATGGACAACAAGGGATTCAATTGAACACAACATTAACTACATGAAAAGATCTAAAGGAAGATCTTTCTGAGAGTGATATTTTGTAAGCCCTAGGGGTTGACACACTTTGGTATATTAGGCATTTTTTCCTCTTTGTAGAGGGAGTTCTCCTTATGCTTTTCCTGAAGTGTGTGATTTGTTACGGTCCTCTCTCAGATCAACATGTTTTTGTAACTCAATTTGGAGCATGTTATATAAAATTTAGCTTGTTTACCATTGATGGTTCATTTTTCCTTCTGATTCTTGTGAAGCATTGTGCATTTTAGTTAATTGTGTATGCTCTTTTAATTTGTGAAAAAATTTATTTTCCTTCTTGAAAGCATGTGCATGTCGAACCTATATGTATGCATAATCTACAAAAAAATCTAGTTGTGTAGAAACATATCCATCATCAGTATTCAAGTGTAGCCTGAGTATCTCATTGCTCTTATCATTTGGTGTGTCACCATAGGATTTAATTTCCATACTGATGTATCCCTCTTCCCTTTACCTCACCAAGATTAGTAGTTTAGGTGATACCCAAAGGAAGTCGGCCTTCTCTGGAGGTTCATTTCAATCTCAAGTGACCCAAAGCCTTGAAATTATCCAATGCTTCACTAGAAAGCTCAGTCTCCATCACCGTGCATAGGGTGCATTTCTAGGTGACAATAGTTTCTGGCACGCCCGGTGGGACTGTTGAATAGACAGTTTGAAAGTTACATGTCTATTACTAGTTTTTGATATGCAGCCAATAAATTTCAAGCCTTTCAGAGCTAAAATATTATCATATCATGGTGACTCCAACTTCATAACAACTAGTTTCAATAGCCCAGATGTTTGTAATTAATAATTTTTTGGAATGCTCGGTGGGATTGTCGAACAGACAGTTTGAAAGTTACATGTCTATTACTGGTTTTTGATATGCAGCCAATAAATTTCAAGCCTTTCAGAGGTAAAATATCAACATATCATGGTGACTCCAACTTCATAACAACTAGTTTTAGTAGCCCAGGTGTCTGTAATTATTAAGGTTTGATCTTTAGGCTTGTTATACCTCATGTCTTATCTTTGCAATGTTTAGTTATCAAAAAAATAGTGACTTGCCTCCTCCTTTTCATGAGAGTCATGGGTATATGTCCTCTCATCAACCATACTATATGGGATAACTTGTTGGTTTTATTTTAAATGACCCAGTATCAGCAGATTATCAGTATTTCCATCATGTTTTCCACCCTCCCATCCCTGCTCAGTCTCAATATCAGCCAACATATGATCAAAGTCAACCCATGAAGAGGTTCTTGATTCCAACCAACATGATTATCTGCATAATCAGCCTCAAGAGCACCCTTATCAGAATGTATTGGATCTAATTCAAAATCTTGACCATGTGTTGTGGGCTTTAACCTAAAAACTTGAACATATCAAGGTTAGTGATGCCAGTAAGGTGTTCTCACATATGTATCATATATTGGTTGACATAAGAAGGAAGAAAATGATCATCTCATAGCAGCAAGAGTTGGTTAATCAATTCTTTATTTATGATCAAGAGCGGGTGAAAAAAGGAAGGTAGTTTGAGGAATGCCTGGAAAGAGATATAGCTATTAAAGAGGAGCAGATCAAGTCTCTATCTGCTCAGGTGCAAAGTAGTCAAGCTTATTTTGATTATCAATGCCAATTAAGGTATGAAGCTTCCAGTCCTAGTCTCAACCCAACTCTTCCTATAATATTGAACAATCCTATCAATAAAGGAGTTTCCAAGTCTAATTTTCCAAGCTTCAAGCAAGTTGAACCTCTTTAGCCTACTAAATTTGAGTCCCCAAGTTTTAGAAATCTTGTTTCAACTCAGGAACCTATCCTTAAGCAAGCTCAACCTGTGGAGAAACCTAGGAAATTCACTTTCCCAAGTTTTAGGAGATCTCCTTATATTCAAGAACCCTTTATTGAACAAGGGAATCCTTGTGAAGAACCCATTAGGAAGGCTCAACCGTCCCCTTATGTTCTAGAGCAACCTAATGAAATGATGCTTGTAGAGGAAGAAAAAAATATTTTAGCTTTCGTTATGTTTGAACACGAGCTTGGAAATGAAAAACCAAATGTGATAATGGAGGAAAATGATGTTGTAGATGAAAAGCATACTTTTGGTCTACACAACACAATGGACATGATGGAGAATGGAGGTGTGAACTTGCTGCATTTAGCCATGGAGGAATACAGACTACAGCTGCAAAAGGCTAAACAGGAAAAGAATTCTCAAAATGTTTCTGGCAATGTTCTAGTCGATGATCCTCCCACTATTCTACAAGATGGTGAAAATATTCCAATAGGACAACAAGGTGAAATGGTGGAGAAGGATGACCAAGAAGAACAATGTACAGTTTGGAATGAAGAAGGTGTGATTTTTCCCACTCTAAATGCTATCTCAAAGCAGCAAGAAGACATCAAGCAACTACAGGTTCAAGAGTCAAGACAACAACATAAAGAGGCTAAAAAAGGTGATGTAGGTCATGATTCCATAGCTTCATTTGTTGATCTTCCATGTTTCATTGAGTGTGATGAGGAAAGCATAAATCTGGTCATAAGTTAGCAACATGAGGTTGAAGAGGAGCAGTGTAAAGCTGGATTCAATACATTTGAGCATGTTATGCTTGAGAAGGTTGATGCTAAGCTATATAAAGAAGTGTACACTGATGTAATTAAACACTTTTGTTCAAAATTGGCAGACAAGAGGTCAAATTTGCTAGAGGAGTTTGACACTCATGGAAAAATTCAACAACATATTCACAAGTCTAAACAAAAAATTTCTCATGGGTTTGTTGCACGATGTCTCATGAGGTCTCATGAGCTCCCTTTCTGCTATAAAGTAGAGCTTGAAGCTAATTTATCAACCAAGAGTTCACCTCAGGGTAACCCTTCACTATTTGAACACTTACGTACCTCTGATTTGGAGCATCTTTCTTTGAATAGTAATGAGAATTATAACTAGTTTTCTTTCTGGTCTATAAAAGAGCCTGAGGTTGATGGATTGGTTGAGGGTGTGTTGGAGGAAGCCATCTCATTGTTCTCCGTTGAAGAAATGAGTGTCCATATGGGAAAGCATGAGTATGCTAAGGAGGATTCTATTTTCCCACCAAGTCTGCCACAAGGACTCGACCTTTCCAGCTAGTCAGGTGATAAAGAGGCCACTCATGAGCAAGAAATCAGCAAGGAAAGTGTAGGCTTTTCCCTTACTAAAGGCTGCCCTATCAGGTATTTGACCAACATGGAGTCCAAACAAGCATAGATAATCAAGCATGAAAGTATGACTAAGAATTTCATCGAGGATGCACTTGCAAGTGAACACAAGTATGTCCAGATCACTTATCCCCTTTTTAGTAGTATTACATGTGATACATTTAAGAGGGGTAGTGAATCTCTTTATCTTTTTCAAGAAATGATGCATCAACTTGTTGAACATTCCTCAGTGTATCATCTTCTTTTAGCTGCATCATACATGTAAGTTGTTGCAGATTAAGGAGAAAAGGAATCTATTTCAACCATCCTGTAAATGGTTTCATTTGACCAACTTCTTTTCTGGTTAGAGTAGGGTAGGCTAGTTTCATTTCAAAACGCATCTTTGTTTTCCCTAAGTGCTTTTAATCATAGTTAGATAGTTTGCTTATTTTGTGTTGGGTTTTCAGAGGTTTTAGGGGTATCTTTTGCTGCTTTGTCGAGTTATAACAATTTGTAATACTATTTTCAAGTGGTGATCTAGGCTTTTGGAGTGTTGGCTTTTTCACTCGTAAGGGTTTTCCCCAAGTAATTTTATTTGTTCTTTTCTTTTGTTCCATCTTTCATGTTTAATGGTTTAGTTTGTTGAATATGTTAATGGTGTTGTTGGAACTAGTTTAATTAGCATTAACTTTTATCTAAGCTTCAATATGGGAAATGAACTATGTTTTATTTCCCTTTGTAGCATACTAGTACATGTCTTTGAGGTAATCTAAAGGAATAAAGTTAACAAAGGCACTGTTGTTCTTAGATGTTCTTTCTAAGATGACCAAAATTTCCTGACAAGTGGTATAAGAGCTTTCTTCTACGATTTTTTTTTGCTTGCATGTGCTTGCATGTTGATGCATGTAAGAATTTATGGTGTTTCTGGTTCTAGGTATTCCTTCTATGAAGGTTTCTTATCTTGGAAGCCTTGAGGAAATCTAAAGGAATCATCTATGGATTGATCCTTTGGTGAGTGGAAGTTCAAGCTCTTTTGTTTCAATTTTATGAGACAACTTGCGACATGAAAGATGGTGAAGATGGAGAAATTGGAACTGTTCCCACTAGACTTTGTGATCTAAGGTTCCTAGTTGGCGGTGAAATAATACTCATGCATGGGGTGGAATATTTTTCTTTATGGATGTGTTACAACAAAGCCTTCATATTAGGTGTCTATGTGAGAAGCCCCCTGATGACATGCATAAGCTTAGGTTCTTATTTCATGAATAAATATGCTTGTGTTGGGTGTATTTCCCAATATTAGAAGGCATAGTTTTTTTGTTACCTCAATTGCATGAAGGTTGTGAAGTTGATAATTGGATGGTCTGGAAGCTCTTGTAATAGCATGTCTCTCTTGGATGCATGTGCATGTTGGTGGTTGTGGATTTGGCCTAAAATAGGCCTAGAGTTCCTAAACTACTTCTTCCATTGATGGATTTTTTGTACTTGCATGGCTCAAATTTGTGATTTAGGGTTTGAGATTTTTAGAGGTTTTCCCAAAAAATATATATGATTGATGCTCATGCATGAAAATCCATTATTTTGGTTTTGTGTACCTTGGAATTTTACCCTACTCTAATGTGCAAAATAACTAAAAATGCGAATGATAAAAGACTAAGGACACTTCAAGATTAGCCTAAAGAGTGATAAAACAAGGAAAATAGATGAAATAAGATGTAAATTGATTTATACCTTCCTTGTTGTTGAAGACTCATTGGTTGGCCCTTGATTTGGATGACTTTGTGTGCTCCTTAGATGGCTTCTTGAGTGGTTAAATGCAAGATTGAATATGAAAAGTGATAAAAAAGGATGGCTAAGTGATAGTAAATGCTTGAGAATGCAAATTGGTAGCATAAGGTTGCTCAAAATCAAAGTCTTGAAAATGCCCTTGAGGAGGGGGTATTTATAGGAGAATTTGAATTCTCTAGAGAATTCAACGGTTGAGATTCATCCAACAAGATCAAGATGAAGGGCTATGGTGAGTTGAGAACTCACAAGCCCTCACATCTTGACATGTGGATGGTGAAGTGGCTAAGAGGAGATGAGATGTAAGTGAGGTGGCCAAAAGGTTCATGAGGTGGAAGAAGGACAAGTACCTTGCAAGTACATTGGGAGATGGGAAGAACCCTAGGTGAATAAAAGTGAATTTTAAATTCACAATGATTGGAACAATCTAGTGGATAAGACAATATTCCCAAAAGGTGGGAGTTTGTCACATGTGACTTGATGTGACAAGTCAAAGATTCTAGAAGATGCATGGGAAAAGGGGATTCTTGGAGGAATAAAAAGGAATTAAAAATTCTTTGGGGGATGGAGGGAGTTGACCAAGGTACTGATTAAGATTAATTAATCAGTAATTAGAAGATAAATGAGGATTAGAAGCCAACTTGCAAAAGTTGGAGGATATGACACATTCTAATTAAGGATTAGGCATGTGCACATCCTTAATGAAGAGATTAGGAGATGGATTAGGATTAGATGAAAATGACATGTGAGAAATTAAATAAATATAATATTTATTTAATTCATTTGATGAAAAGGGGATTAAAGAGGGTAAGGTATAAATACCTTAGGGATTTGATAGAATTAAGAATATTAATTAAATAATAGTAATATTACTTAATTAACTTGGATAAGAGGATGTTTAGATGAAAAGTGATAAATTTGGATAAATTAAGTGTCCAAATTTGGATGTCTACATTTTTCCCCTCTTTGAGATGGTGTTACGAAGTAGCATCACTTCAAAGAATATTAAAATATAGAACCCAGAAGGAGATGGTTAGATTGGAAAAGATGCCCCAGTCATCCAAGGGATGACTAGGAAGAAAGATGATGGGGGTGAAGATGAAGAGTAGGGATTGAGGATGCCCCCTCAAGAGGACATGTGGGTTCAAGAGAACACGGATGTGCTCTCGAAATGGATGAGATGAAGAAATGGGAAATGAGGAGGAGGATGTAAAGGGATGGATATGAAAGGATAAAAAGGCAACAAGAGGTTGGGAAGCACAAATGGATGCAAAGACGAAGATGATGTTGCCCTAGTCAAGGTACAAGCCAAAAGGGGTTGGTGATGGATGGAGTGTTGTCAATGAATCACGAAGATAGGGGAGGATACATCCCACTGAGTGGTATTGATGAGGGAAGGGTACATCCCAAAACACCACTAAAGGATAGGGAAGGATGCCTCCCGATGATGATGACAAAAGTGTTGTTGATGAGGGAAGGATACATCCCAAAACAACACCAAAGGGATATGGCAGGATAAAATAGGATGATGATGATGATGATGATGATGATGATGATGATGAGGATGATTGGATCCACACTTGTAATAAGACTGAGAACAAGACCAAGGATATGATTAGATGATTCAGGCTAAATGGAATGGATGGGGATTGGATAGAGATGTGAGATAAGGATGAAGGATGAATGGATGGGGGGATACATGCAAGACGATAGAATGGAAAATGAAATGCAATCCTAATGCAATTTTCCATCTTCAGAGCACTGAGTTTTGCTATAGCATAAGACACCAAGTGCCAGGGTATGAAGAACCAAGGCGAATTAGTGTCTAATGCATAAAACAAACACAACAGACAAGAAGGCTATCCCAACACCCCAAAGCCACAAAGACCTTGGTCGGACCAGGTATTGAGATAACCACAAGCATAAAAGGATGCCCCAGCATAACACAAGACCTCAGGGATCTTGGTGGGTACTACGTCGGACAACCAAGAAGACACAATCAAACAAAAGAGCAAGAAATGCCCCTATGTTGACCAATCAAAACACACCATAATATGATGGATCATGGCGGCCTTGACAAGTGATGATAGGGAGCTGAAATGATAAACAAAATAAAAAAGTATCAAAATATCAAAATAAATTTCAAATGTCCTTTGTCATAGGATCAAGGGGATGGATGGGATTGATGAGGTCTGTTAGGAAGGTTGCATCCTATTGAGACCGAAGATGATGGATACGAAACTAAAAGATTGTTATGACATGGGATGTTCAAAATCGATTGGATCTCATGATACAAGTGGGTCTCATTTGTTAAGAACCAGCTAGATAAGGGCATAACTTGACGACACAACACAAGGGAGATAAGACATGAGATTGACACACTCTAAAGACCTAGGGGCTCGGGGGCTGATCAAAATTAGCCTTGCCTACGTGAAAGCACAGAGCTCTTGTAGTTTGGTGAAAGGTGGACAACTGACCAAGATGGAGACCATGATGGATGGTAAAGATAGGATGGACAAAAGGAGAAAGACTAATGATAGACGATAGAAGAGAAAAGTGGACAATGAAGATCGATGATGGAGCCCCGGGGGCAGATCAAATGATCGACCTTTCCTATGTGAAAGTGTAGGGGCCACGTAGTTTGACAAGACCAAAGGAAAAACAATGGATAAAGGATGATAAGATGATAGGATAAGTGGATAAAAAGATGGGACCGATACGATAAGATAGGATAGACCTATTGAATTGGATAGGATGATGACAATCACATAAAGCTCAGGGATGGGATAGTTATCCAAAGCAGTAAAATGACTTGGGAGGATGATATGATAGATAGATGAGTGATAAAAAATGGTAGGAGATTGGAAAGATGTGCAAGAGAAGCAGGGGTGATGATGATGAGATAAATGGCATTGGGTTGCATGGGGGGAGGCCTATAGCCAGATACCAATGACAAGGGATTGTGAGATGGTATGAGGATAAAGATGGAAGAATGGATAGAAATATAGGGATGGGGGATGGGAGGGATTGTTTGGATGGATGGGAATATAAGGATTGGGAGATGAAAGGGATGCTAGGATAGATGGATACGAAGATAAGGATGGGGAGATGGAAGGGATATTGTGATAGATGGATAGGGACAGAAAGATTGGGAGATGAAAGGGATGCTAGGATAGATGATGTATCCAAGGATTATGTCACAAAGGAAGCAAATGCCCTCACTCTAGATATGTCATATATGAGGAGGCATGAGGGATAAAAGACAAGTGGATGGGAAGATAAAGCAGATAACTAGATGAGGATAGGATGGGTGGCTAAGGAATATGATAGAGCATGGATGAAGGGAATGTATACCAATAGGTGTCCAAAGCATGCATAGATAGGTGCCCCTATTTTGATCAAGATCACAAGAAGGATGGAGGGAATGGGAGATAAATGGGATATGATGGTAGGATGTGGAAGATAGGTGGGATGGGGGATTTATGAAGAGGATGAATAACAAGAAGACGGGTGCATAGCTGGAAGCATAGCAGATGGAGGGAATGCATATCAAGAAGTTGCCCCCAAGTGCAGATGGGGATTTATGCATGACGCCTGTTTGCAAAGTTTTCATCATGGTACTTATCCAAAGTGCTTGTTTGCCAAGTTTTCACCATTGGATGAATTATTTCTCTTTACTATTTTTTATTTATTTTTTAAAATTTTTATGGATTTTTGGACTTTTTTGAATTTTTGGATAGTAGGGGGATGGAAATGGATAAGGATAGGGATGTGGATAAGGGAATTTAGAAGATACATGATAAGGATATGGATGGACTCAAGCATCAAGTTCTATACAAGGTAGTAAGAGCCCATGTTCGAACTGACTATTGGATGTTGGTACAACCTTATGAGGATAAATGGATTATACAAGAGGATGAATTAGAGGGATTTGAGAGGGGAGATACATGGGATAATAGATGGGATGCTGCAAAGGGTATGGATGGAATGATGGGGTGGATATGTGATAGGGAGATTTGTTCAAGACCAACATTGGCACATGTGGTGGTGGATGTGAAAAGATAAGAGGATTAAGGGATGGAGAATGTGGGGATAATGGAGGAGATGGAATGGTGAATTTTGGGACATAGGGACCCAAAACAGACTTAAGAAATGAAAGGGGTGTATGATTAGCTTTTGGATTAGCGACTTTGGATGTTCTTACTGATTTTTCATGTGATGGCATTGCATCTTTTTTCTTTGGGATCCACATGGTTTTGATCTTTGCTTTGGTGGGTCTTTGTGACCTATGGATTTGATGTAGATTTAGATTTTTCTTCTCTTCACCATGTCTTTTAGAGGGGACATGGGGAGCCGTAGATTCATGTGGATGCTTGGATTTATGCATTTTTTCTTTAATAGCCAAAGTGCTTTTAGTAGCAATGGCATGGGTGTGAGGAGATGGATGATGTGGAGTGATGGAGGTAGGAGTATGGGGATTATGCGTAGATGGAGGATGTTTAGGTAAGTGCCTTTGTTGATCTTGACTATGGGGTATGTGAGAAGGATGTTTATGATGGATGAGATGGATAGGTGATGAATGGGTGAAGGGATGGATAGGATGAGATGGAGGAGGTTATTTTAGGATATAGGAGCCCAAAATAGATGTAAGACCTGGAGGAAACATGGGCATGGTAGATGGAGGATTAGAGACGGTAGATGGAGGGATGTAAGGACCCAAAATGGATGGAGTAGATGGAGGAATATGGATGGTGGTTTTGAGGTGATACGATAGAGGAGGAGGGATGGCAACATATGATTTGGTGGAGTGATGGAAAGAGCCTATATTTATTTTGGAAGAGGCTTGTTGAGGACATCTAGAGGTTGTACCAACATTTTTAGATTGCGAGTCATGAGTAGTACATCCAAGACGTTGCAGATACAAATGTTCTTTAGCTTGGATGGGCTCTATAATACCTTGCTCATGAAGGCCTAAACCTTTTCCTTGATAGTTCATTCTCTTGAGCATTCGATCTAGGATAGGATTTTTGTTATTCTGGAAGAATGATGCGAGTTCATTATTAGGTGGAAGAGGAGGGTTGGTGTATATACTTTATTTTTCTTCTGCGAGGAGACCACCATGGAGGGATGTGAGAGGACCAAGGGGATATGCAAGTGGTGTGGGATAGCATTTTTAGGCAATGATGGGGATCATGGGAAGGAGATGATGGGATAGCAACATCAGGAGAGGGAGTAGAGGGCCATGATAGGATCTGGATTTGTGGTATTAGGCTCATGTGATGGAGATGGAGATGGAGCAGTGGAAGCTTGAATGACAAGGGGATCATGGGATGGAATGGATGGGGGATTGTGATCTTGAGGTGGACTAGATGGGATGGTAGGATCTTGATTTGGAGAAGGGGATATGTTGGCATGCTTTGGATTAGACTCTTGGCATGACTCATCGTGTGTGGGAGGCATGGTAACAGAGTCTTATTAGGACTCTTCAAGTGGGGAAGATGGGGGGATGGAAGATTCATGAGGTTCATTGGAATGGGTTTTGGTGCTACTAGGGGTGGGAGGAGTGGATTGGATTTGGGTGGATCTAGGAGTAGAGGGAGTGGATTGGAATTGGGTGTCTTCAATGGATTCGGTGGTTCTTGGAGTAGGAGATAGAAGTTCAATGGATTTAGTGGGTTCAATGGTTTCAATGGTTTGAGCAGTACTAGGGGTGGTAACATCAATAATAGGTGTGGTATGGAGAAGGATCTCATCACTAGTGACTGTGGATGATGGATCTAGATGGCATGGTTCCATGACTTCAAGATGTGGAGTTGGGGATGGCTTCTTTGTCATGAGTCCTTGGAGAACTTCTAAAATGAGAGACTTGCATATGGTTGGCTTGGCTAGGGTGGTAGAAATGGATGAGGGATTATGGATTGGTGGATTAGGGTTATATGGAGAATGGGATTGAATGTAGGACTATGACTAGATGGGAATAAGGATTGGATGGAGGACTAGGAGTAGATGGATGAATAGGATTGGATGGAGGACTAGGAGTAGATGGAGGACTAGGATTGGATGGAGGGTTAAGGTAAGGATATTGGAGTGGTGAATTAAGATAGGGGACATGGATTGTGGATTAGGACAAGAGGATACAGGTGGTGTAGTGGGACAAGAGGATGTGGGGGATGGATTATAATAAGGGTATTGGGATGGTGGATTAGGATGAGGATATGTGGATGTAGGATTAAGGTAAAAGGGTGTGGATGTAAGATTAATATGGGTAGACTAGGAAAGAGGATTAGGATAGGGGGTCATGTATGGGGAATTATAATAGGAATATTATGATGGAAGACTAGGATAAGAGGATGTGGATGTCGAATAAGAGGATGATGTAGATGGGGAAGGGGAAGGTATTGGATACCCCTTGTCAAAGGTAGCATAAGGAACATACTTAGGCATGGATGAAGGAATAATGGGATAGCTTAGGGGAGTAATTGGATTTTGGAAAGCAGGTGGAGACAACTTACTAGAGATGATAGTGTCAAGGGGGTCTATGTCGTATACCTCTTGATCGACAAGACTTTTGTTATTGTCGTCAACGTAATTAGGGTTTCCCTTGACTACTATTGATGGAGGATAAGGATTCATGATGATGAAATCATAAATAGAATGGATCAAAGATTTTGGATGGAGATGGATGAAAGCTCAAATTGGGATTTAAGTCAAGCTCAGATTAGGATGATTGGATGATGTGATGGGATTGATTTTGATTATCGGATTTGATTACAACACCAAATCTGCTTCGAGATAGAACCAAATTGATAGGGTCGAAAGTGATTGGATAGTGATGTGATTGGATTGGATTGGATAATATTGATTGATGATTAATCGATTTAAAGCACAAACGGATGATTACGACACCAAATCCACCTTGAGATTGAAAGTGAATTGATAGGGCCGATGGTGATGATTAACTTAGGATGGATGACAATCCTAAGGAGATGTTGAGGATGATGATTAGATTCAAACACCTAGGTCAATTCGGATAATATCTTCTAAAATGATGTTAAAGGGATTTGGATGGGGAAAACAATTGATTGGATTGGGTAGACGAATGGTTGGATTAGGTAGATGATTGGATGAATTCGATAGGATTAGTGTGATTGGATTAATTAGATGATTAGAGGAATGGATTGGTTTGATTAGATAGGAAGAAATATAAGGTACCACTAGATAGAGCTCAAAAAATTAAACAATTTTGGTTTTTGGACGAAGTCGATCCGATGCACGGTTTGTAAATGACAGCCCCAAGAAGTTAGGGGCATGTCCACCCCGCAATGCGGGGCGTGGCCGCCCCGGGATGGTCAAATTCTTGATAGGAGGAAATGGAAGGTACCACTGGATAGAACTTAAAAAACTAAGCAACTTTGGTTTTTGGATGAAGTTGATCCAATGCACGGTTTGTAAATGATGGCCCCGGGAAGTTAAAGGGGCGTAGTTAGCTTTCTGTGGTAAATCAGGGGCGTAGTCAGCTTTCTGCAATAAATCAGGGGCATTAACAGTAAAATCAAGGGCATTGACAACAAAATCAAGGGCGTTGACAACTTTTTGCAGTAAATCATGGGCGTAGTCAGCAAAATCAAGGGTGTTGACAGCTTTCTGCAGTAAATCAGGGCGTAGTCAGCAAAATCAGGGGCATTGACAGCTTTTTGCAGTAAATCAGGGGCGTTGACAGCAAAATTAGGGGCATTGACAGCTTTTGCAGTAAATCAGGGGCATTGACAGCAAAATCAGGGGTGTTGATAGCAAAATCAAGGGCGTACTCAACAAAATCAGGGGCCTTGACAACTTTCTGCAGTAAATCAGGGGCGTTGACAGCTTTTTGTAGTAAATCAGGGGAATTGACAACAAAATCAGGGGTGTTGACAGCTTTCTACAGTAAATTAGGGGCGTTGATAGCAAAATCAGGGGCGTTGACAGCTTTCTGCAGTAAATCAAGGGCGTATTCAACAAAATTAGGGGCATTGACAGCTTTCTGCAGTAAATCAGGGGCATTGACAACAAAATCAGGGGCGTTGACAGCTTTCTGCAATAAATTAGGGGCGTTGACAACAAAATCAGGGGTGTTGACAGCTTTCTACAGTAAATTAGGGGCGTAGTCGACAAAATCAGGGGCATTGATAACTTTTTGCAGTAAATCAGGGGCGTTGACAGTTTCTGCAGTAAATCAGGGGCATTGACAGCAAAATCAAGGGTGTTGACAGCAAAATCAGGGGCGTTGACAACTTTCTGTAGTAAATCAGGGGTGTTGACAGCAAAATCAGGGGCATTGACAGCTTTTTGCAGTAAATCAGGGGCGTTGATAGCAAAATTAGGGGCATTGACAGCTTTCTGCAGCAAAATAGGGGCACTTCCACCTTAAATAGGGGCGCTTCTGCCTTTCTGCAGCAAAACAGAGGGCACTTCCGCCTTTTTGCAATAAAGCAGAGGGAACTTCCACCTTTCTGCGCTGATTATGAGTGGTGTTTGGTGATGTAAATGGTAAAAATTATGACGTTTACTAGGTGAGGGTATGGACTTTTGAATCAAATATGAGGAAATTAGAATGAACAGGCAAATTGAAGATGATTGTGGAGAATGACTGGGGATTTATAATGGTTAAACAAATATTTGGAATGATAAGATGGAGGTTTAAATGGATCAAATGGAGGTTTTGGGAAAATTAAAGTGACGAAACAGAGGCTTGGGATGATGAGATAATGGTTGGGAATGATTAAATGATGGTTTGGAGGCTAAACGAATCCAAATGGAGTGATTTCAGGTGTTTAGGAGGGCAAATCCGCCCCTTTGAAACAAAAAATCAGGGGCACTTCCGCCTTAAATAGGGGCGCTTCCACCTTAAATAGGGGTGCTCCTGCCTTTCTGCAGCAAAACAAAGGGCGCTTCCGCCTTTCTATAGTAAGACAAAACTTGGTTTTGATGGCAATGGCTATGGCAAGGACTCAAAATGATAAAGTAAGGCCAAAGTATCAAATATTTCATAGGTTTTTCACAAGAGAACACTTCAAGCAAACACAATCCTATGATTAATGTTAAGGTTATGGCCAGGAAAGGTCTTAATCTAGGATGCACAAGGCTTCTAGGGAGTCATCGATATACTCTTGGTACGTGAGGCACAACCGTGAACACCAGCCCATCACAAGTGTGAGTCAGGAACTTCAGCAAGATACTGAAAGGCTCGAACCAACTCTTCACGTCTATCTCGGTATCACCCTAGCTTCGACGCTCTGCCAATTATGACATGACTGAATTAGGGTACAACTTTCATTCTCCCCCCTTTATATACCTCGTCGGTACGCGTGGTTGGAATCGTCCCTTGGGGTGATGAAATCCCCAAGCAGGTCCCACTAGAGAGAAAATAATAACCATTTCCAACTACTCCCTAGGCTCACACGAAGTGCAAGAGGAAAGTGAAAACAAATTAATGCCCCCTTCGGTGTCACAATAATAGACAAGCACAACAAGCAATAAAGGTTATTTCCCCTTAATTAGACTATATTTGAACAACAAGGATAATTTTTTTTATTTTTTTAAAATTTGATCAAATAGATGGCCCTGCAAGCAAACTTTAGCTATCTTCTCCTTCGTTCTTGGTCAATTACGCCATAATATGCTGCAAAATGTTAGCAAAAAGCACCAATATCCTTGCCAAAATAATGTTAAAGGGTTATTATTTGAAAATAGCTAAAAACGAGAGCAAAAACGATGCTAAAATGACTGTTTTACCTTCCAAATTGTGTTGTTTTAGGGTGCTTCTACCTTTTTGCAGCAAAACAGGGGCGCTTCCGCCTTTCTGCAACAAAAATAGGGGTGCTTCTGCCTTTTTGCAGCAAAATGGGGGTGCTTCTGCCTTTCTGCAGCAAAACAAAGGGTGCTTCTACCTTTCTGCAGCAAAACAGAGGGTGCTTCCACCTTTCTGCAGCAAAATGTTAAAGGAAGAGAGCCTTTCAAAAATAAAAGGGCGTATTTGCCCCACTGCAAAAAACTTTATCAGATTTTGAAAAAGAAAAGTTGTATGCCCTATTGCAAGAAAGTGTTAGAAAAGATCTAAGCAAAATGGCCTATATGCCTAATTGCAGCAAATTGTTAGCCAAAATCAAATTTTTAGATGTAGGGCATGACCACCTTTTTGCAGTAAACAAGAGGGCACTTCCACCTTTCTGCAATAAAAGAGAGGGTGCTTCCACCTTTTTGTAGCAAAAAAGAGGGCACTTCTGCCTTTCTACAGCAAAATAGAGGGCACTTCCACCTTTCTGTAGCAAAAAAAGGGGCGCTTCCACCTTTCTGCAGCAAAATGGGGGCGCTTCCACCTTTCTACAGTAAAAAAGAGGGCACTTCCACCCTTTTGCAACAAAATAGAGGGCACTTCCACCTTTCTGCAACAAAAAAGAGGGCGCTTCCACCTTTCTGTAGTAAAATGGGGGCGCTTCCGTCTTTATGCGGTAAAAAAGAGGGCGCTTCCGCCCTTCTGCGACTTTTTTCTGTAAAATACTTATCACAAATGAAAGTTAAATGCAAGAACCCATTTGTGGGTCCCACCGGGCATGCCACAAATGTGTACCTTATAATTTTACCTTACTCTAATGTGCAAAATAACTAAAAATGCGAATGATAAAAGACTGACACTTCAAGATTAGCCTAAAGAGTGATAAAACAAGAAAAATAGATGAAATAAGATGTAAATTGATTTATACCTTCCTTGCTGTTGAAAACTCCTTGGTTGGCCCTTGATTTGGATGACTTTGTGTGCTCCTTAGATGGCTTCTTGAGTGGCTAAATACAAGATTGAATATGCAAAGTGATCAAAAAGGATGGCTAAGTGATAGTAAATGCTTGAGAATGCAAATTGGCAGCATAAGGTTGCTCAAAATCAAAGTCTTGAAAATGCCCTTGAGGAGGGGGTATTTATAGGAGAATTTGAATTCTCTAGAGAATTCAATAGTTGCAATTCATCCAACAAGGTCAAGATGAAGGGCTATGGTGAGTTGAGAACTCACAAGCCCTCACATCTTGACATGTGGATGGTGAAGTGGCTAAGAGGAGATGAGGTGTAAGTGAGGTGGCTAAAAGGTACATGAGATGGAGGAAGGACAAGTACCTTGCAAGTACATTGGGAGATGGGAAGAACCTTGGGTGAAAAAAAGTGAATTTTAAATTCACAATGATTGGAACAATCTAGTGGATAAGACAATGTTCCCAAAAGGTGGGAGTTTGTCACATGTGACTTGATGTGACAAGTCAAAGATTCTAGAAGATGCATGGAAAAAGGGGATTCTTGGAGGAATAAAAAGGAATTAAAAATTCTTTGGGGGATGGAGGGAGTTGACCAAGGTACTGATTAAGATTAATTAATCAGTAATTAGAAGATAAATGAGGATTAGAAGCCAACTTGCAAAAGTTGGAGGATGTGACACATCTTAATTAAGGATCGGGCATGTGCACATCCTTAATGAAAAGATTAGGAGATGGATTAGGATTAGATGAAAATGACATGTGAGGAATTAAATAAATGTAATATTTATTTAATTCATTTGATAAAAGGGGATTAAAGAGGGTGAGGTATTTAATTAATAAATACCTTAGGGATTTGGCATAATTAAGGATATTAATTAAATAATAGTAATATTACTTAATTAACTCAGATAAGAGGATGTTTAGATGAAAAGTGATAAATTTGGATAAATTAAGTGTCCAAATTTGGATGTCTACAGGTTTAATTGTTATGGTTTTTCTTGTTTTATTTTTTGGTCTTCTAGATGTGAAATGGGTATGGATGTGCATGGGTGTTTTTCAAACATAGTGGTTTTTCTGGTTTGCACAGTCAAGAAAACTTGTGGTTCTATGGAGTTGCAGTTAAGCTATTTTCTAGACCCTAGCTTTTGGGGCATTGTTGGATGAGATAGTTTTATTTTTACATGCATGCTTTGTGCATGGTGAGGAAGTGAGATGGTTTCTTTGCATGGGAGTGTTGGTACGTGATTAGTCACACAACATTTTATGGTGATGCTTGGTGGATTCCTTAATTATCATGCTCATTGTGGACATGATTGGAAAATCAAATCTGAGCTTGGTCTGGTGTTTGAGTCATGTTATCTACATGATTATTCTCTTTGAGATCTCATTTTTGTAGTTTCTAATGTGATGATGGGTTTGTATGATATATTGAATGGATCTACAGGTTGTACAATATTGTGGGTTGTCTTTACCTACTTGTTTGTTGTGGGACAACTCAAAAGTGGATTGTCTATATCTGTGAGATTTGATTCTATGATAGTGCAGACTTGTTAGCTGGCCTCGTTTGTGGTCACTTGTGCATTGGTGTAGTTTCTTTGAGAGGTGAGGATGGATTGTATTGAGTACCTGGATAGTCAGTTATTGGGACCTGTAGCATGTTGTATCACATTGTTATGGATAGCTTAGATACAACACCTTGTGTAAGCTTTTGATAGTGATGGTTTTTCTTGCTTGGTTTAAAGATCTTGGTGTTGCTTGGTATTGTTGTCAGATGGACATGTTGGTGAGTGGACTTGGAGGATTTTCAGTTTAGTAGATGTTTGGTCATGATACTTGGAAAGCTTGATTGTCACAGTTTAGTGGGAGCTTTATCAATGAATGTGAATTCATCACTTAGTGGTGAATGATCTTCTTTAGTGTTGAATTTTTTACTAGGAGGAGCTCTTAGATCCTATTGCAATAGAAGGGGTCTTTTCACATTTGCCTGGAAACTATTTGAAGATGTGTAGCATCTCATATCCATGGAGGACTCTTGGAGTCTTTGGTTGAGGTGTTGGCGGTGCTTGATGGGTGATTTTGGTTTAGAGTTTATTTGCTTAATGTCATGGTTTACTCTTGATTGTGCATTAGAGTTTTTTTCTAATGCATTGCTCTTGAGACCATGGTATGTTCACTTGGAGCATGTGATCTCCTAAGGGGAATGTTTAGATCATGATGTCATGATAAGTTCCCAATTCAGATGATAGGAGCATTGATAATGGTTTAGTGATTCTTTTTGTTTCGAGTGCATTGGTCATATGCTTGAGAACTTCATGATAGTGCAGTGATGCACTTGGAGTTTAACATGAGATGATCATTTGTAGATGCTCATGGATACATGGAGAATAAGGTGAGGCTACAATTCTCTTAAGATGAGAGAAGTGTTGTTGATTGTTAATCTTGATGAATATTTCAGCAGAAAGTCAAAGGAGCCTACACCTTGGTTGGACATGAGTTCAATAGAGACCAATGAGGATATTTCTCTTGGAGAATTCATAAGGGATTGATTACCCTAGAGGAACATTCTCATTCCCCACTATTGGTCTGCTCAGCAATTTATCATTTGAAAGGTATTTCCCATTATTGCTTTCAAATGTGTTATGTTCGTTCTTTGATTCACATGGAATGAATTGATTCTTGGTGATTGGATTTGGATACTCATTTGAGGATTGGTTTAGCATGTGTCTATATGTTGTATCTTTCATAGATATAGATCTTGAGATTTGTAGTTAGTTCTAAAGGATTTTTATCATGGCTATATCCTTATTCTTTTGTGTGTTTTAAGATATCATTTATTGATGAGGACTGTTAGGAGATGGTTTTATGGGCCGATTTCTTCAGATGGGAAATGGAGTAGTTTGATCTTCTTCGAGAAGCTTACATCCATGTTGATTGTGTGTTATATATGCTGTATTTGATCTTGGAGATTGAATTATTGGGTGTTGTTATGTTTTTCTCTTTGGGGTGTTGTGAAGATCATACTTGACACAATTGTCATTAAGAGGTGTATGTAGGAGGATTTTCTACATGTATATGATGTGCAAAGTTTCTCTCTTTGGTCTTGGTTATCTTCCTGGATGTTTGATTTCACATTATGTTGGTTTGAGATTTGGTCAAAGTTGTATTCATCACTAGCTTGTGGTCATGTGTTTTCACTCATGTTCTTGGGTGATGACATGGAGGTTCTTAATCTCTTTCTCTTGTTGGGTGTGGAGAACTTGAGGGAGTTGTGAAGACTTGTGGTTAGAGTTGTTCTTATAGGTTATTTAATTACAGGTTTTGCATATCATTATGGATTGTTCCTTGAAACTACATGTTTACACTCTATGTTATGCTATTGGTAGACTTGGTATGCCTTCATCTTTTCAGATTCATTACCCATGTAGTGGGAGTTCTTGAATATGTTTGGTCTTCCTCAACTAGTTTGTACATGGAGCTTGTATCTACGATTGATGGGTTGGTTGTGTTCTTGGCATTATTTTACTGATGAGGATACCTTTGAGGTATGTGTGATTAGATGGAGTAGCACTTGTTGTGTGTGTTATGTTCAATCACATGGGTTGATCAGTTGGATGGGAGCAATTAGTTTTTTGGTGTTTGTTCTAGCTAATGTAATGTCTTGTTTTCTAGAGAATGACTACATGGTTGTGTTCATGTTGATGGATTTGAAGTTGATGTTGTGATGCTTTTGTATATCAGTGAGCGTAATGAAATGGTGGCAATATGTGATAGCCTTTGCTATTAGATGGATCTGGTGCTTATGTTCTTGAGATTGGTGCATATTCACCATGGCCCATGCATTTCCTTTGGAGGATGGAAAGAATTTTTTCCTGAGATGGTGGATATCTTAGATGTTGGTGCAATTGTCTTAGTTGGAGCATGGAAGCATTGGTTGAGGATCTTTTTGGTTGCATGCATGGTTGATATAGTAAATTTTTGCTTTGGAAGGAGCCAGTAAGTTCATCAAGTGGGAGAATATTGGGAAATGTGACTCAAATGTACTAGCTTGATCGACTTCCTGGAGCAGTTGTGATTTTCCTTTATCAGCCTAACTTTTAAAGTTTAGCAAGAAATAGTTTTTTACTTAAGTTGTGGGGTTCCAAGTTTTCCTAACTTAATTCACAGGGTTCTAAAGTTTCATAACCTCCTGACTTAGCGACTTTGAGGTTCTCTTTGTTGTCGGCAAGTTGTGGCTTCTAAGAACTTTGTAACCTCTGACAAGAGGTTCTGAAGTTCAAGTTTTCAATGACATGGCGACTTTGAAGCCAATGGATGTGGGGACCACTTGGAGTGGTAAAGTGAATATTGAAGGGATATCCTAATAGAGCGATGCATTGTTTCTTGCTCGTGGGTGTCTTGGTGGGACCCGATCAATGTCTAGTTGGAAAGTGGTAATTGGTTGACCGTTTATTGGAGTTGCTCGTTAGAAGTTGAACTGAACCGTTTCCTGTTAGAATGTTGTAACTATGGTTGAGAACGAATGTTATAAAACCCTAAAAAGTTTTACAATGGATAGAGAGACAAAGGTTGAAAGGGGGTTATACTACCAGATTCTCTCCATATGGAACAATATGTAAACTTTGTAAAGGCTTAGATCCTAAATTGTATTGAAACTTTATTTTGTTGTTGAATAATTCAATGGTGATCTAGGATTTTGGAGTGTGGGGTGTTTTACCCATAAGGGTTTTCCTCACGTAAATCTGTGTGTTCTTGTCTTCTATTCCATCTTTCATGTTTAATGGTTTTGTTTACTAAATCTATTAATGGTGTTGTTAGAATTGGTTTAATTAGCATTAACTTTTCTCTAAGGTTCAATGTGGGAAATGAACTATGTCTGATTTCACTTTGTAGCATAGTAGTACATGTCTTTGAGGAAATATAAAGGAATAAAAGTTAACAAAGGAACAACTATTCTTAGATGTTCTTTCTGAGATGACCAAAATTTTCCAACAAGTTTTGAGAAAAATTCGTAATTATTTGTTGATTGATAAGGCACATTTGATTACCAGAGAAGCAATCAAAGATGTAATTGGTTTGTGTTCCTCCAGACTAGTTCCCAAATGAAAGGTTGTAACTGAGAAAGAGATAATTGAGGTGATTGGTGTGACCCTCAAAGAAAAAGAGCTTATTTTGAGAATAATTGAAGATTCAGTCATCAGGTATGTTGCAATGGTTATTGGACATAAAGTCTGTCTACCCAAAAATGACCTCATAGTGTCTACTACTACTATACACACTACTATTGATATGGTTAGAAGAGGTATGAATTATGACCTATGTGAACTACTTCGAGTGCATCTTTTGAAGAACTTAAAGGAAATCAAGAAGAGAAAGAAGAGTACATTATGGTATGGAAATTTGATTGTCTTCTTACTCTTTTACTTCTTGAAAGAATTATTGGTAATAGGAAGGATAGAATGGAAAAATACAAAACCTATTTCCCATCAGATTAGAAATTTCATGATAAATATTGGCAATTGGGATGCTCAAGAGACTTCCCTTGCTACATTCTTTGGAACATTTCAAATGAGGATGAACAAAAGATCAAGAACTCTAGGAAGTGTTATTGAAAATTACTCCAGAAATATCAATTTCCAAGTTTCTATAGATTTCTATCATATGGAAGTAGTTGAATAAGGGTTGGTGTGGATATCTGAGTTAGATTATGAAGTGTCAAAGGCTGAGATTGATCACTATGCAGGAATTCTTTTGGAAAGCCCTAAGAAGCCCAATGTAGAAGGTACCTTTGGTAGTGCAACCAAAATAGGGAAGAAGAGGAAGAGTGTTTTCAAACAAGAAGTTGCAAAAAGAAGTGAATCTAAGAGAGCTCAATATGAGCATGAAAATATAAGCATTATGATGGAACTCCTATTATTTTTGGTTCCATTTTTGAATTTTGTAAATTTCAACTAGTTCAAGTATCAGTACTTAGGGTTTTTTTCACCACCAATGCCTTTGGCTTTATTGTCAAATCCTTTCCTTGAAACCCTTAAAGTCTTTTCGCTTGTCATTGTTATAATCTATCATTGACCCCCTACCACTGGTTCCTAATTATGTTAAAAAACAACTTGAGCCATTGAAATCCATGAAATTATTGACCCCTTGTGCCTAGGTTTAAGAAATATTTTATTTTATAGGGTTAGTTGATCGACCTTATTTGGCCTTTACATCCTTTGAAGGTTTAGGTCATTCAAGGCATGTTCTTACATTTCCCTAGGCATTTGCCTTTCTTAGAACAACTTACGAGCACGTGCAAAATGGTCTCACTTAAGTCTCGAATATTCCTCATGCTTATTGCTCATTGTGGATAGTTTTGTAAATGTTTGACTTATCACTCATCGCGGATTCATTTATGGCTTCATGTTTCACATTAGTGATGAGCGATGGGATTATTCCTTTGTGTTGTTGGTTGCTTCACTATTGCTAATAGCTTTTGGGTCAAATGTTTTGAATTTGTGATGCATGATGGCCTTCATGGTTCTTTGTCATTCTTGTCATTGCTTATCATTGATAGCGTTGCGCTTATCTTTTCCAAGTGAGCAATGAGTGATGTGGTCTTTTGCCCCAGTGTGTCATCATTGTTTCAAAGCTTTGATATGGGAGATTCCTTTCTTTCAATTGATTTTTAAGAGGACACACGTGGCTTGATATTTTTTCATTTCCTTTCATCTCCTATTGCTAATATGATCCATAATTTGAAATGAAATTCAACAACACGCAACAGGGAATAAATGTGACCAAAAGGTGTGCATTGATCCACTGGTTGATATTTCATCGTGTCAATGCTCCTATCGCTGATGCAACTCAGGGGAAGGAAGGAAAATTTGTGATGGGTGATGGAATGTTTGAAGGAATATTATCCTCATCATTGGCTTTGTGTACCTCACCAATTTAAATAAAAGAGCATGGACCAGGATGGCTATACATGATGGCTATCAGATTAAAGATGACTAATGAAATTAATTGGAAATATGGAAAAATTTTGAGCTAGTATCACCATATTTGAGGCACAAATTGTAAAAGTTGAGAGTGATTCCTAAGGAATGCCATCAATTATGTTTTAAATTTGAAGGGATCGATGGCCCAGATTCAAAGTTGAGTAGCTAGTTTCCAGCTCACTCGCACGAAGCTCTCTGCAATCATTAATGGCTACATGCTCCTGATTGTTCTACTTAATACAAACCATCTATTGTTTTATCTCACCATTTTAAGTGATTTAGAGTTGGAAAATCAATTTAGAGTCAGAGGAAAGCATTTAAGTCTGGATTTTTTAATTGCAGAGTATTGAAGCCATTGTTCTAGGTAGGTTTTTGCATATGCCCTATTCCAATTATGCATTAGTTGTCTTATGAGATTCAATTTCCTAGGGTAGTAATAATTTTAATTGCCATAAATTTCCATTTGGGTTGGTGGAAATTGTGTGGGTTTGTAAATTCACTCTTGGGGTATAGGTTGGTGAATTTTTTTGCAAGGTGAGGATTGCTAGTCCTTGTCCTATTTATTGCAAAATGAGTAAGCCTAGTGGGTCGACTCCACTAGTCATATGGTATAGAAGATTTAGCCTACTTGAGTCTCAAGATGATGCTCCTAGGAGTGAACAAGACATGCTAGGGGTTCCTACAGCACCAAGAGAGAAGAAGAAAGCTCGTGTGAAGGTTGTGTAGGGTGTTGTCGAGGCATCTATAACTTGAGGAGTTGGGTTGTTTCAAAAGAATTGGTCAAGTTTAGAAAGAAATAATCAATTAAGCCTATGAGGGAAGCAAAGAGGAAGAACAAGTGTCACAAGCCTTATGAATCTTATATGGGATGACACAACTCTCCCATAGAGGTTTTAGATAGCTCTTTGGGAAATGAAGGAGATATTGACCCATAGTATGGTCATTACCTTATTACTCTAGTGCCATATGAGGATTCTGATGAGGGGGGGTAGTGGCTCCTCCATTTTCAACATGAATGCGGAGCGGGTGGGCATACTCTAATGTTGATGAGTCAGAGTAGTGCCTTGGTTCTATTTTTCTTTTTGATGAAACCATGGCCACTATTGTCGACTTGTCCTTTTCAACAGGTGTATGGTCTTTTGTCTTTGAAGCTGACTTGGAAACCTTTTTGGCTGGTGTAAGGGAGAGGTGTTGGAAATCATTGTTTCGATGGCAGGTATTCCTTTTCTGGTTAGTATGTGATTTTTTTCCTTGAGTGCAGATGGAGAATCTTCTTTGATCGATGTGGATGAGGAGCTTTCGAGCTACCACAACAATGAACAAAACCTTTTGGAAGGTTGGCTAGTCTTCTTCAACAAACTTTATGGAATTTTGTCTTTTTCTTTTCCCCCCATTTTGCAGTGAACAAATATAATTGTCTAAGGAATCTTTGTAGTTAAAGTGAAATTAACTGTCAAATGAATTTTGGTTGTAATTGTAATTGTAATTCGGCCTAATGCTTCTCGCTCCCATATCTCTATAAATTGGATTTTAGGGCCGATTACAAGAGGTTGGTTGGTTGTTCTAGAATTGGTTACATAGATAATTGTAAAGGATACTAAAAATTCTGGTGTTAAGTCTTAGGTTCGAATATGTTGCTATGTAAATGTAATCTTAATAGTAATGTTGAGAGTAGAACAAAATAGTGCAAGTTTTGCACCATTTTCTCTCCTATGTACTGGTTTATAAGCTATACATAATATAATCAAGGGTTATCTTATTTGTCTCTATTGATTTTCAATGGATGTATGGTTTTATTCTTGCTTACTAATTTAAAGAATTGATGTAAAAGCTTGAATAGAGTTCTAGGTTTATATTAAATTGAGTGCTAGGATGCTAGTAAGAAATGATGATGGAGATAAAATGTTGAAATGTTGTAATGCAGTATTTTCAAAGTTTTGAATAATGTCATGTGTGAAAGTTGCTATCAAGTTATGTAGATATTATAATTGACTCCATTCCAAGGATGAGGCACTGGTCTAACTGAGGTAACTATGTTGTATTCTATTGATCTATTCAACAACAAGCCATTCATTAAATCAAATTCTATAAAATGGGTCACAATAATGTTATGCTTTACTATTCTCATGTTCCAAATATGAATTATTATCAATAAGTAGCCAAATTCTATGATACATTATGTTCATTGAGCCTCTATATGAGAATTATCTATGTGTTGCAATGTTCTTGATCAAATTAAAGAGGAATAACATACGAACATAATAAGGATTACCCTCCTAGATTTCACAAAGCCTGAAGTGTAGAAGTAAGGGCCTCAAAATCCTTACTTGTTTGTTGCCAATCCTTACCTTTACTTATCATTGGATTCTATAAAATCTATAGTTGAATGGTGAGATCAAGTTTGGTTCTAAAAAATAACCAAAATAATGGCAACTCTACTAGGGATGACTTGAGAGAATTTTGAGAGAAGATCATTTTACCTTAGAGTCAATGAAGTTTTCAAAGAGTTAGATACTTTACTAGTAAATTCATCTTTTAGGTCTATCATCAATGTCAATGAGTCAATTTTAATAAATGTTGCAAAAATTTGTGTTGTCTTGAAACTGAAAAATCTTGGTGAGATCTACCATAATTCTAGAATATTTTCATAATTTATCACTAGATGTGGGTGGAAAATTTGAATATCTCTGCACCAGTATGCATTATTGGAGAGAATCCAAAGAGTTAGGATGAATACTTGAGGAGAAAATATGAATTGGAATGGAGCTCCCATGATGAAGATACCTTGACAAGTAGTTGGAAAAAGAGTTCTGAAGGACTCCAAAACATAAAGGATTCCTATGTAATTTTGACATTTAAGGAGGTTCACAGTGAAATTAACTTTTGAAAGGAACTTTATATTGTTGAATTTCATTCCTCTATAAAAGGAGGTGGTGACTCTATGCAAAGAGCCTAATGAAAGCTTCAGATCTGCAAAATTTTCCAGTCAAAAGCACAATTCAAAGTAGTTGTAGCATATCTAGGTATTTTCCCCTATTTTAGTTGTCTAGCAGATCAAATTTGTGTGGAAACCATGTTGAATGATTTAGAGAAAAGTTGGTTCTCTATTAAGTGAGTTGAGCACTAATAAAGGGAAATGGTAATGGTAATTTCACATACTTCTAGGGTGTAATTTTAAGTTTATATATTATGTTGAAGGAGTATGCTTATTTTGAACATCTACCCATTAGAAGATCTAAGGTATAGATGTAATTGAGTTGTGCACTTTGAGGTCATGGTTATTTCAAGGAATGGGGTAGTGAATGATCAACTGTGAAGTTGATATTTGAATTTTATAAAGGGATACAAGAGATGTATCATTCCCCTATATTTCCCTCTGGAATGTCAAATGAAAACATGCAAGGCATGTTTCCTATGTCATGCCATCAAAGAAATTTCTCTATTGGGAGATATATGCCATTAAACTTTAGTGGTATTAGGGGTTTCCCAAACCTTGTTCCTAATGATGTTAGGGAATATTTTCCAAAATTCACAGGACAAGGTTCTGAATCAACTTATAGACATTTGCATACATTTATGGATTTGATAGGAGATTATGAGGTAGATCATGAAGATGTTTTCATGAAATTCTTTGTTCAATCTCTAAAAGAAGATGCTAAAGATTGGTTTTCATATTTGCCAACATATTATATTTCTTCATGGAATGAATTCATGGCAGCGAATTCATGGTAGCATTCATAGAATGATTTGGTGAAAGATTTCATCTAAGTTCACTAAGGAAAAGACTCATGGAGATTCAAAAGGGTAAAAGGAGTTGGTCCCAACTTTCAATCTTAGATTTGCGAAGGCAATAAGGGATATTCCTAAAAAAAGAGAGCAAGTGATGCAAAATTTCTAGCTATATATCTAGGTGCATTTGATAATGAGATGATTTGTTTGTTAAGAGTTAAGAATCCCACAAAATTGTATCATGCATATCAATTTTCCATGGACATTGAAAATAACATGGAATATTCAATGATGAAGGGATATATGGTTGCAAGTGTTTGTTGTCCTAACACACGTCATGAAAATGAAATTACTAAGGACAAAAGAGATGGTCAAGGTGATGGTGCTTTTGATGCTTTAACATTTTCAGCCTCACAACATGTTAATCATAAACAGATTCAAGATGAACCTCAACAAAGTTTAAGCAATACTGATCAAATGCTTTTTGTTCAAAGAATGTCTAACATGAAAAGACTTGAGGAAAATCACCATATGAATTGTTAGCAAGGTTCTTGGATGTCTTGTTGGAAATCCCCAAGAATTTGAGACCTGACGACTCAATGTGCATTGACCTATTCAGTGAAATTTATGAGCTCAGGCTCATTACCTTGCCAAGAGAATTGAAGCCTCAAGGTTTTGATCAAGTACTTGACTGGATACAATTTTTTAAGGAAGCTAAGTGTGACTACATACAAAGAATGAGGTCCCAAAAAGATAGTGGTGGTTATCCTATTGAAAAAGATCAAATATTTACCCAGGAAATGGATAAGGATGTTTCAGAAGATGAACATCTATCCAATGATGTGAATGATGAGATTGATACACCTATGAGTGTTGTTGATGTATCCTTACAAAATAATAATCAAGATACTGAGAATGAGATTGAGAGCATCCACAGTGGGCATCCTAAGCTCAGTGCATATGGTGATGAATTACCCTATAATGATGATCATAAGGGAGGTGAGGTCTTTGATTCTCTTTCTGAAGAATATGAGTCTTTCTGTGAGAATTATTTGGAAGTATTTTTCTTTCTTGACAAATGCAACATGAGTAATGCTCATGAGGTTTTTCCTTTACAAGTCAAAGAACAAATCCCATGTCAAGGATACTAGGAATGCAATCCAATTATGTCAGATATTGACCATGCTTGTGCTATGAATGATGAGGTGCTTGAAGATAAGAATGTTTGTATTTAGCATCTAGAGCCTAAGTGTTAAAAATGATGGCGTTTGTGATACTAGCTAGTAGGGTCATGTTCTTAATTGCTTATATCAAATAGAAATGGAATGTGCAAATTTTGTAGTAGAAATGGATATGATTTTTTTTAATAAGGAATTTTTTGAACATAAGAATGAAGAAACATGTTCAACTACCAATAAGTAGCATTCTAATTATAATGAACTTTGTACATGTGATTCAACAAACCTATCAATTGATGGTGCACTTGAGTGCCTTGTTGTTGATCACATCAATCCTTTTTATGTACACCATCCTTTAAAATATCTTATTTCAAGCTGAGCAATGATTTGGAGAAGGAATTAGACTATGTTAATGAACCCAAAATGGAAGTATTCATTGATGCTTGGGATGGTATGGATAATGCTACTTTTGAGGATAACCTTGAATTGAATACAGGTCAAGATTTTATGGATTCTAATAGATCATACTTTCATGGTATTGGAGCATGTGACAATATGTCTAGTATGGAGTGCTCAGGTGAATATGAACATCAGCTTGAAGACATGCATGTGTATGAACACTTCTTATTCATCACACAAGGTAAATTTTTATCCGGCATGAGACAAATCCCAAAGGATGAATCCAAGGTTTTATATGAACTTTATCATAACCCTAAGTTATCAGAAGTGGAATTGCAATACAGTCTCAAGGAGTCAAGACATATGTCCCTAGGAGAGGATCTTGAACAAAGTGTTTATGAAAGTTTCCAGTTTGATGTACAAACTAAAATTGATGCCAACCTTTATGGTGTCAATGATCAAATAGACTATGAGTAATTTTCGTTCCCTATCTAGTTGAATGAGTATTTGGTGGAGGGTAATTATTGAATAAACAAGGTAAGATGCCACATTGATCTTGGATTTCATTTGATGCATGAGCACAATTTTCAGTTGGGAAGAGTTAGTGATGGTAATGTTAAATTTAGGCACATGACAATTATGGTTAGTTGTAATGACCCCAACAATATATGTTGGTGGACAATTCATAACAGTGTTTCTAGCCTTGATCTAGTATAGACAGTGAAGAATAAGGTTTTTACTAGAGGTAAGGAATGGTTTTAAGATTTTGGGGGCTTGGGGCCACCAATTGTAATCAAAGCTATTAAATTGTAGAGTACAGGTTGAAATATTATGCATTAGAAGGGGCTTCTGTGAAAATTTGAAGTCAGGTACATTGTATAATCATCTACATATTATATATGTATTACTTGCTTTAGTATGGTCTTCCTGCCTTGTCTAGGCAGATCTTGGTTTTGTGTTCTCTATGCTTGTTTTGCTTCACCTAGATTCTATAATCTTGCTCTATTATGGAGGAACAAACGTCCCTAGCTGGAGCCACTGATGGAACCCCTATTCTTTTTGGTTCCATTTTTTAATTTTGTAAAGTTCAACAAGTTCAAGTATTGGACTTAGGGTTCTGTTCACTACCAATGTCTTGGGTTTTTTTGTCAAAGCATTTCATTGAAACCCTTAAGTATTTTCCCTTGTCAGCATTATAATCTATCGTTGAACCCCTACCATTGATTTTTAGTTATGTTAAAAAACAACTTGAGCCATTGAAATCGATGAAATTACTAGCCCCTTGTGCCTAGGTCTAAGAAATGATTTATTTTATAGGGTCGGTTGATCGACCTTATTTGGGCTTTATATCCTTTGAATAATATGGTTTAGGTCCTTCAAGGCTCATTCTTACGTTTCTCTAGGCGATCCCCTCTATTAGAACAACTTATGAGCATGTGCAAAATGGTCTCACCTAAGTCCCGACTACCACTCATGCTTATTGATCATCACAAATAGTTTTGCAAATGACTGACTAATATTAGCGATGTGCGATGAGTGTTTTTTCCTTTGTATTGCTCATCACAGATTGATTTTGGCTTCATGTTTCACATTAGCAATGAGCGATGGGAGTATTCCTTTGTGTCATTGGTTGCTTCACTATCGCTAATAGATTTTTTCATATGTTTTGAATTTGTGATGCATAATGGCCTTCATGGTTCTTTGTGATTCTTGTCATCACTTATCACTGATAGTGTTGCACTTATCTTTTCAAATTGAGCAATGAGTGATGTGGTCTTTTGTCCTAGTGTGTCATCGTTGTTTCAAAGCTTTGATATGGGCGATGCCTTTCTTTCCTTTGATTTTTAAGAGGATACACATGGATTGATCTTGTTTCATCGCCTTTCATCTCCCGTCATTGATGTGATCTAGAAATTGAAATGAAAATCAACAATACATGACGGGGAACAAATGTGACCAAAAGGTGTGTGTTGATCCAATGGTTGAAATTTCATCCCATCAATGCTCTCATTGCTAATGCAAATTTGGGGAAGGAGAATTTGTGATGGGAAATGAAATGTTTGAAGGAATATTCTCCTTAGCATCGACTTTTTGTACCTTGCCGATTTAAATGAAAGAGCACAAACCCGGATGTTGATACATGATGGTTGTTAGATTAAAGATGACTAATGAAACTAAGTGGAAACATGGTAACTTTCTGAGGTGGTATCACCATTTTTTAGGCACAATTTGTAAAATCTAAGAGTGATGCCTAAGGAATGTCATCGATTGTGCTTTAAATCTGAAGGGATCGTCAGCCTAGATTCAAAGTTGAGTAGCTAGTTGTCATCTCACTCATAGGGAGCTCTCCACAATCATTAATTGCTACACACTCCTAATTTTTCTACTTAATGTGAACCATCTATTGTTTTATCTCACCATTTGCAGTGATTTAGAGTTAGAAAATCAATTTAGAGGCAAAGGAAAAGCATGTAATTTTGGGGTTTTTAATTGTAGAGATGTTGAAGCCATTTTCCTGAGTAAGTTGGTTTTTTGCATATGCCATGTTCCAATTATACATTAGTTGGCTTACGAGTTTCAATTTTCTGGGGTAGTAAGAATTTTAATTGCCAACAAATTTCATTTGGACTAGTGGAAATTGTGTGGGTTTGAGAGCTATTTTCTACAAATTCACTCTTGGGGTATAGGCTGGTAAATTTTTTTGCAAGGTAAGGATTTCTAGTCCTTGTCCTGTTTATTTCAAAATGAGTAAGCCTAGTGGGTTGACTCCACCAATTAGTTGACTTGGAAGACTTAGTCTACTTGAGTCTTAGGATGATGCTCCCGGGAGTGAACAAGACATGCCAGGGGTTCCTATAGCACCAAGAGAGAAGAAGAAATCATGTGGGAAGGCTACATAGGGTGCTTTCAGGAGCACCTATAATTTGAGGAGCAAGTTTGTTTCAGAAGAATTGGTCAAGTTTAGAAAGAAAGAATCAATTAAGCCTGTGATGGAAGTGAAGAGGAAGAACAAGTATCACAAGGCTTATGACTTTTATATGGGATGACACAACTCTCCCATAAAGGTTTCAGATAGCTCTTCAAATGATGAAGGAGATACTAACCCAAAGTATGGCCATTACCTTATTACTCTAGTGTCATATGAGTATTTTGATGAGGGAGGGGTAGTTACTCCTCTAGCTTCATCACGAATGCAGAGCAGGTGGGCATACTCTGATGTTGATGAGTCATAGTAGCGCCCCAGTTCTATTTTTATTTTTGATGACACCATGGCCATTATTGCAGACTTGTCCTTTTCAGTAGGTGTATGGTTTTTTGTCTTTGATGGTGACTTGGAAACCCTTTTGGCTGGTGTAAGGTAGAGGTGTTGGACACTGTTGTTTCAATGGCAGGTATGCCTTTTTTGGTTAGTATGTGAGTTTTTTCCTTGGGTGTTGATGGAGAATCTTCTTTGATTGACATCGATGAGGAGCTTTGGAGCTACTGCAACAACGAATGAGGCCTTTTGGAAGGTTGGATTGTCTTCTTCAACAAACTTTATAGAATTTTGGCACTTTCTTTTCCCCCATTTTGCAATGAACAAATATAACTGTCTGGGGAATCTCTGAAATTAAAGTGAAATTAACTGTCAAATGAAATGTGGTTGTAATTGTAATTTGGCCTGATGCTTCTTGCTCCCATATCTCTATAAATGGGATTTTAGGGCAGATTACAAGAGGTTGGTTGGTTGTTCTGGAATTGGTTAGATAGAGAATTGTAAAGGATACTAAACATTCTTGTGTTAAGTCTTAGGTTCGAGTCTACTAATATGCTACTATAATCTTGATAGTAATGTTGATAGTATAGAACAAAATAGTGCAATTTTTGAGCCATTTTATCATGTACTAGTTTTATAAGCTATAAATAATATAATCAAGGGTTATCTTATTTGTTTGTATTGATTTCCAATGGATGTATGGTTTTATTCTTGCTTATTAATTCAAAGAATTGATGTAAATGCTTGAATAGAGCTATAGGTTTATATTAAATTGAGTGCTAGGATGCAAGTAAGAAGTGATGGTGGAGATAAAATGTTGAAATTTTGTAATGTAGTATTTTCAAAGCTTTGAATAACGTTACGTGTGAAAGTTGTTATCAAGTTATGGAGATGTTTGAATTGACTATGTTCCAAGGATGAGGAACTAGTCTAAGTGAGGTAACTATGTTGTATTTTGTTGATCTATTCAGCAACAAACCATTCATTAAATCAAATTCTAAAAAATGGGTCACAATTATGTTATGCTTTACTATTCTAATGTTCTAAATATGAATTGTTATCAAGAAGCATCCAAATTCTATGATACATTCTATTTGTCAAGCTTCTATATGAGAATTATCTATGTGTTGCAATGTTCTTGATCAAATGAAAGAGGAATATCATATGAACATAATAAGGATTACCCTCTTGGGTTTCATAGAGCTCGAAGTGTAGAAGTAAGGGCCTTAGTATCCTTGTTTGTTGGCCACTCCTTACCTTTACTTATCATTAGATTCTGGAAAATTCATAGGTGAATGTTGAGATCAAGTTTGGTTCTAAAAAAATAACCAACACATTCAAGGAGCTTTGGAAGAATTGCATAATGTTATTCCTGGTACTAACTTTGACTCATTTATTTCAGTTGTGGATAATATCAAAAAAATTATTGATTCTTTGAAAGTCTATATTTCAGGACTAGAAGTGCATGTTGGAATCAGATCTGTTGAAGAAAATATAGAAGATATCAAAAGTAAATGTGCAAATGCACATCGCCGAGTAATGAAGGAATTGGAGAGTGTACAAGTTTGTGAGGAAGAGGTTCAGGAACTGCTTTCCTTTTTCCTAAATTGGTTTGGTAGTACACTGAACATAAGATATGAGATAAAGAATAGTGAAACCATGATAATCACTCGTGTAGATACATACAAATTGGTAGAAGATAGAGATAATCAGAGATGGTCCTACATTGTGTAGCTTCATGAAAACTTTTTTTCCCTACAGGACCAAACAACAAAAGTGATTAAGAAATTTGTGGGATTAGAGACATGGTTAAACTCGGGAACATTTATGTATCTAGTGCTCTTGATAGTATTAGTAGCTTATCAAAGATTAATCTTAGTCCCAATACTTTAGCAGATGGTATAGAGTCCTTAACTAAGCTTGAACTAATAAACAAGACTCTTCTAAGTGCAAAAGGTACATGGGAAGAAGGCAAAGCCTCATGGAAGGGAATTGTAGAGAATCTCAAAGGTTCCTCATCTTTAGGTTGATCCAACTATTTTGTATCCATATCTTTTTGGCTAAGTATTAATGCATATATACATATATTGGAGCCCATCCTTTTCCATTGAGGTCAAAGGGGGAGAGATAGAGATAGACAAAGAAAAACCATTTTTTGAGAAGAATAGTTTTGATAGGGAGAGTGTTCAATTTCCTTATATTGAAAAATGTTTTTGGCATGCATGTTGCCATCAATGTCAAAGGGGGAGACTGTTGGAATTATGGAACCGTGCAACATAAGCATGAAGTATAGATGATTTTTGTTGGTTGTTCATTTGTTTTTATTGATGTCACCATGGTGACAACTATACGAGAAGTATACCTAGTTTACCTAAAGCTATTCTCTACTGGTAGTGTTCTTTTTTTATGAACCATTGCGTTGGACCTTTGAGTCTAGAATTCACTGTAAGAAAATATATGACTCTAACCTCTTAACCACATTATCATGTCTCATTCAGATGGCTATATCCTAGATCTTGAGAATTTTTGGGTTGTGAGCATAAAGTTATCGCTGACAGAGTTTAACCATGTATTTTACTATTGTTCTCTACTCAGCATATCAGTGTGGGAGACTTCACATTTTCTTAAGAACATTATAATGTTGCAGTTCTGATGGTAGTCTCTATGATGGTAGTATGATGAGAATTAATGTAATCTTAGATCTAGAAGGTGTTTTCTTTGAGGATTGTATGTTGGTTTGGAGTTTTTTGTGAATTAAGTTCTAGTCTTGGTTTCCCTAACATAGATAATATACTAAGGAGATGAGTTATACTTTATGGATGTTAGCTGACTTGATATAATGCACTACATGAACAAAAAAATTCAAATCATATAGGTTCATACAAAATTGTTTGATTATTTTTCTTTCATCTAATTAGGTCGGCCTAATTGATGAATGGGATATACTTGTATATATATATAATATTCTTTGAAGAGAGAAAGTGTGTGAGAGAAAGGGTGTGTGGTGTATGGTGAAGATGTGAATATGGAAGGAGAAGTATGGTGAAGTGTGAAGAGGATCAAGGGATAAGTAAAGATTCAAGCCTAAATGCTTTATCAGTTGAGGATCATACATAATTGTTGAGTGACTGTTGTGAGAGGCAATTCTTCTTATTCAGAGCTTCATTGGAATTGAACCCTACACATTGAAGGTGTATTTTATCAATTCTTAATCTTGGTAGTGAGCCACAATCATTGTATCTTGGCGATTATCCATCTGTTGTATTCAAGTTGTGAGCCTTTCAAGGACAGTGAGTCTTGGTAGTGAGCCTTGTAATATCTTGTATCCAGATATAATATATTGTGAGTTAACCCTCACTGTGGTTTTTCCCTTCTTTGGGTTTTCCATTTAAAAATCCTGGTGTTCATGTGTGTTCTTACATTAAATTGTTTCTATGCTCTCACTTGTTGATTCAGTCAGATTTGTGGTAATGTTTAGATGAATTTTATTTGAATGATTTTATGGAATACTAATTCACCCCCCTCTTAGTATTCTAGATGTTCAACACTTACACCCCTTAAGTACCATCATGGGACTCAAAATAACTAAAGAAAATAAGATTATTTTTTTGGGGTGATGTAAGATTGCTCCTACACCATTGGATGCTCTTGCATCATATACGACATTTATCAATAAATTTAGTGGAGTTTTTGGTGCAATCACGAAAATGGTGAAAGGTAGAAGAAAATAATATAGATGGAAAAATACAACAATGAAGAAATTTAAGTTGTTGAAGAAGATGGTGACAAAACAACCAGTATTGGTTTTATCTAATTTTAGTAAAGTATTCTAGGTTGATTTTGATGCAAGTGGATGTGCAATTGGTGGAGTTTTAAGTCAATAAGGGAGACCTATTGCTTACTTAAATGAGAAGTTGAATGAAGCTAAAAGGAAATATTTAGTATATGATTGAGTTTTAGGCAATAGTGTAAAAGCTGAAAAAATGGAGACATCACCTATTACCCAAGGAGTTTGTGTTATATATAGATCATTATACACTAAAATTCATAAACAACTAAGGTAAGTTGATTCAAAAACACATGAAACAGGTTGAATTGTTATAATTTTTTTTTTTTTTTAAATAATAGAAGTGGACAATTGAATAAGTTATCATATGCACTTAGTAGAAGGTGTTTTTCATTGAATGAGTTGAAGTTAAATGTTGTTGGATTGGATGTTATTAGATATTTATACCCAAAATATGCAGATTTTAAGGAAGCGTGAGAAACTTGTAAGAATTCAATGAAGAAGAATATGACTCCATGGTTGGAATAGTTTATCCAAGAAGGTTTATTGTTCAAAGGAAATATATTATGTATACCATAGGGATCAATAAGAGAAATTTTGATCAGAAAAAGCATAATGGAGGTTTGGGTAAACATTTTGGAGTTGACAAAATAGTAGCATTGTTGAATGAAGGGTATTTTTGGCTAGGAATGAATATGGATGTAAAAATATCAGTGCATTGGATGCAAGTATGACAACATATAAAAGGTGGGAGACATAACACAAGGTTGTATCAACCATTATTGATACTAGATAGACCATGGGAGCACATCGGTATGGATTTGTTTTGGGATTGCCTCAAGCACAAAAATGTAATGATTCAATTTTTGTTGTAGTTGATAGATTTTATAAGATGTTGCATTTCATACCATGCCAAAAGAGCAATTATGCTTACCATATAGAAAATTTGTTTTTCAAAGAGGTACTCAAGTTGCATGGATTGCCTAAGAGTATAGTCTCAGATAGGGATACAAAGTTTGTTGGCCATTTTGGCCCACACTATGGAAGAAGTTAGGCATAGAGATGAGTTTTAGTTCATCCTATCATCCCTAAACTAATGGACTATAGACTAAAGAACTATGAATGGGAGTTTGAGAAATTTATTGAGTTGTTTGGTAGGAGACAAACAAAATAAATGGAACTTAATATTGGGTTAGGCATAGTTTTTCTACAATAACTCAATTAATAGGAGTACTAGAAAAACTCCTATTTCTATTTATTATGGATATAGACCAAGAGGAGTAGATGAGTTAAGAGATGGTGCATATTTGAGTAGATCAAGAATTGTGGAAGAATATTTGTCTATGTATACTTATGAAGTGCATAAGAAAGTGAAGGAAAGCTTGGAGAAGAGTGTCATAAAATATAAGGAGAGTGTTGATATGCACAAAAGAGAACAATATTTTCAAATAGGGGATACAGTTATGGCACATTTGAGGAAAGAAAGTTTCCCACAAGGAACATACAATAAATTGAAGTGGAAAAAGATAGACCCATGTAGGATTCTAAAGAAGTTTTTATCCAATTCTTATGAAATATAACTTCCAATAAGGATAGGCATATCTCCCATCTTCAATCTTGTATATCTATATAAATATAATGAAGGAGAGATAAGTACATTAGGGAATACAGATACAAACATAAAGGATGCACCAAAATGGATACATCAATTTCCTTAAAATAAGTTTGAGAACATAGACAAGGTGATTGGTTCCCGAGTGGCAAAGAAAACCAGAAGGAAAGAGTAAATAGAATATCTAGTTCATTAGAAGGATAAACCTAAAGATAAAACATCTTCGATGAGTGCAAAAGACTTGGCTAAGTATGAAATTCTAATTCACAACTTTTTAAAATGTTCATTGAGTTTCAAGATCATAAACATTTCATTTAATCTAACATGTCTAATGCAAGAGCATTGGGTCCACAGTCAATCTTGCATCACCCAAAAATATTTTATTTTCAATTTAGTTGCTTGATTTTTTGTTGTGTTAATTTTGGTTAGTTGCTCAAGAGAAATTTTGAACAATAAATTAGATTTCCTAATGATATCATGTTGTAAAATATATCTAACCTTGCTGATTTCTAACCTAATACTAGACTTGCAAGAAATTGTATGTGAACCATAACTTTATTTTGGTCAAATACTTGGTGGATTTCAATGTAATTTTTTTCGTTGCAAGAATCATGATATCATCTTACCTTACAAGAATTCTATGTGAATCTAAACATTTAGAGGAACTTTGGCATTATCTTCCTTTTGCAGAAGTTTTATGTGCATCTTGATGTTTGTGGGTATTTTGTAGCCATTATTATTTACAGGTAAACTCTAGTGAGTTGAACTTAACGATGTAATGAACCAATTTTAATGTTTTTTTCCCATGACGTCAACACGACGCCTTAATGACATCCTATATATTGTGAGTTAATCCTCACTATGGTTTTTCCCTCCTTGGGTTCTCCATGTAAAATTTGGTGTTTGGTGTGTTATTTTACTTTATGTTTTTTGTATATCATGCTCATGCTTAATAACAGAATAGTGTGATTGTGGAATTGATATGTGTTAAATTTTTATGTTGGAATTGTGTGACAACTGATTCACCCCCCCTCTCAGTTGTCCTACATCTTTTTAACAATTGGTATCAAAGTGTTGGTTCCTTGGTGAAGAGCTTAACTGCTTGAGGAGGATCTTGAAGGTTGATTACATGGATGATAAAGGAGAGCTTTGAACCGCTCTTGAGGATCTTGAAAAAGTGGAAAGAGAAAACATAGATCTGAAAGAGAATCTTGATGATATAAATGAATGTGTCCAGAAGTTGAAAGAACGATTCAAGAAATTCAAGGAAAGACACAGAGAAGTAAGTGAGCGGCTAAAACAAGAGATAATTGGACTAAAAGTGTCGATAGAAGAAAAGAAAAGAATTGAAGAATGTTTGAATACAATGGTGCAAAATAAATTTGATGAATGCACTAAACTTGAATAGGGGGTAGTAAACCTAAGGATTGAATTAGAGAAGGAAAATATTTGTGAGAACAATTTCAAATCTATCTCCGATAAGCTTGGAGAATTGCTTGTTGGACAAATATCAAGTAAAGACAAAGCTGGTTTGGGAAATGATGTAGGTGAAAGTTTTAAAGCAAATCAAATGACTCGGGACAAAGGGAAGCAGAAGAGAAATTCAAGGAATTTTTCAAGAAGATAGCCCATGAGATAACCTAATGCACAAAGGTATCCCTCCTTTAATGGTATTTGTTTTTCCTGTAATAAATATGGTCACAAAGCAACATAATGCAGGAGAAGGATGAATCGGAATCAGTTTCCTGGCTATTTCTCTAGAAAATGTTTTACATGCAAGAAGATTGGACATAAGGCTACTGAATTTAGATCTCAGGTGAGAATGATCAATTAGGTGATGATGAACAAGTTTCATGGAGGCAAAATGAATCAATCCTTTAATGGATATTGCTATACCTACAACAAATTTGGACACAGAGAAAATCAATGTACGTTGAGAGGTAATGGAGGTCAGACTAATCAGAAAAGTGTTGTATGCTATAATTGTAATAAGCCTAGACATATCTCAAAGGTTTGCAGAAGTAAGAAAGGAAAACAGTCCACTCTAGTAGAGAAGAATGATCTAGTAAAGAATATTGACAAAGAAGAGATGAAACAAGAGATGAATAAGATATGGAAGAAGAAAGAGGAAGAAGAAGAAAAACTTGAAACTACTGATGTGTCTGTGCCCTCATCCGGTACAAACAATTTGTTTCGTAATTAGACCTAGCATGGTCTTAGGGGGAGCATTATCAGAAAAATTATAAAACCCCCTGATGTATGGCGTGTTAGAGGCTAGCACAAGGATGGAATGCGAAAAATGAGTATAAAACAGATTGCACTCGAATGCTTGAATGAATAAATTCAACAATCTGTTGAAACATGGGACTATCTTCAGGTTGTGGGTATTCCTATGGCGAAGATAGACCTCCAAATTCTAGGCTGGTCTGTATATGATTATCTGATTATTGACTTGAAACTTTGATGGGAAAAGGGAAAAAACTTGAACCGTGATGATGCACCTATTTGATTTAAAGAAAAATAGATTAACTCACAACTAATTCAAAAAATGGAAAAGTTGAACCGTGATGATGCACCTATTTGATTTAAAGAAAAATAGATTAACTCACAACTAATTCATCATGAAGCTTACTTTCACAACTCAGATTGAACAATTTAACTACATTAATGATTCACAGACGGGCCTGCCAATTCATTCTTTATGAAGGAAGAATTTGTTTTCACAACTTAAAGATATGGATATACTTGAAACACAATTTATGACCTACAACTAAGATTGTTTCTTTGTGTACATGCATTCATGAATGTTGACAAAAATTTAAAGGTTCTGAATTCAAACACATTAAATTTGCATCAAAGACCTTCGCAAAACAAAACACCTAAATCTAAGAAGGATAATATTTAACTTGCAATGACAAAGGAAGGAACACTCTACATGGGATTCTAGGTTGGTTCCTATATGAATAAAGAGATTTCATAAACAAGGGATGCATGGAGGAAACAAAAACAATCATTTTTTTTTGTAATTTTTTAGCTCAAATTGAGCATATTATTGATTGAAATAAAGCAAGGGATTTAGAATGACCAAATTTACCTTCTGTTCGAGTTATTTTTCATGATGATTCGACTTCAAAGACTCGAAGTTCTCACCTAGTTACTTCCTATCGACTCCAAATCATACCATTAAGGATCCCCCATAGCAGTATACAATTGGATTTGCTAAATGAAAATCAATTGAAATGAATGCCTTGGCCATATTTTTTGCTTTAGGGTTTTCCTTAGCCCTAGGCTGATAAGGCATCTTCTAAATTTTATTTCAAGTTTCAAATGTCCTCACTAATACCTTTGGTATTAACATTTAAACTTTTACATATTTTTTCAAAACTACTAATGCCAACACCGATATACCCTAGGTGATGTGGTTTTGATGAAATCACTTTAGCCTTTATGATTTTTATTAGAAAATCAAGATGTCAAATGTGCCTTAGCTTGTGAGAGGATTTTTGACAAAAATCATATATGTCGTTTATTTATTGCATATTTCTATTGTATAGCATTTAATTAAATGATTCAATTATAAGTCATTTAATTAAAATGTTATTTTTAAATGCAATTAAGTAACAAGTCATGCAAGAGAATATAAGTGAAAGTCAACCAAGTATTAATCATGCAAAGTGGATCAAATGGTTGAGGTTTTCTTTCAGTTCCGACACCAGTTTTGAAGATTAATCATGCATGATACAGGGATGGAGTTTCAGTTTGATATGCATGGGCGAATTGATAAAAATGAGGTGGATTTTGTGTGTTTTGGCCCAAATTCTCAGGGATTTTTAGTGTAGTTTGAGTGCTCTATAGTTCAGTTATGAGTTGACTTTGAGTTTGGATCATCATGCACTCGTTTTTGCATGAGTTTGAGCTTTCTTTTTAGGGATTTTTGCTTTTTTTCATGGATTGCCTTGGAGTTATCATTTTCTTACTAAAATTGACTTTTAGTTTCATTTTCATGCACTTTGGAATGCGTTCTCATTGTATATATTGGAAAAAGTTTATCTTTTTCCTTTAGTTCTTGTTTTTTAGCCTTTGCATTCTGCAAAGGGAATTATCTTGTAACTCAGCTTTCAAAATTTAATAGATATTGCAGCAATCTTTACAGGTTATCTTGGAGTATCATTTGCAGAGCGTTCCTTATTTTGTCATTGCAAGTTAAATATTATCCTTCTTAGATTCAAGTGTTTTGTTTTGCGAATGTCTTTGATGCAAATTTAATGTGTTTGAATTCAAAACCTTTAAATTTTTGTCAACATTCGTGAATGCATGTACACGAAGAAACAATCTTAGTTGCAGGTCATAAATTGTGTCTCAAGTATATCCATATCTTTAAGTTGTGAAAATTAATTCTTCATTCATAAGGAATGAATTGTCAGGCTTGTTTGTGAATCATTAATGTAGTTAAATTGTTCAATCTGAGTTGTGAAAGTAAGCTTCATGATGAATCAATTGTGAGTTAATTTGTTTTTCTTTAAATCAAATAGGTGCATCACCACAGTTCAATTTTTCCAGTTTTACATTAGATTAAGTTTTTTTTCCCCTTTCCCATCAAAGTTTCAAGTTTATAATCAGATAATCATATAGGAACCAGCCTAGAATCTGGAGGTCTATCTTTTCCATAGGAATACCCACAGCCTAAAGATAGTCCCATGTTTCAACATATTGTTGAATTTAATCATTCAAGCATTTAGGTGCAATTTGTTTGACAACAATAATATAAATAAAATATTATTATATTATAAAGTAGATAATATTATTATATTATACATGATATATAATATATATTATTATAATCTATATATAATAATGTTATAATATCATTTATTATATATCATGTATAATGTAATAATATTATATTTATTTATTTTTTGATCCGTAATATTATATTATATTTAATAATATTATTATTATTTTTTTTTTATATGTAAGATATTAATTGTATTAAAATTTAAAGAGAATGTATTACATTCAATGGTTACAGGCCTTTAAGGCATATGGCAAGAAACAAGGACCCCCCTTTCTAACACTTCTACACTACCTAAGCAAAACCATCTTGACCACGTAGAGACGAGGAAAAATAATAGTTAAACCCAACCAATCAAAGCTATACAGCCATTACATTAACATATGTTATGACAAAACAAGACCAAAATTGACATACCTAGCCATGCCTTAACGATTATGCCAGAGGTTATTCTGGGAAAATACCCTAAAGTTGAAATGCCAAGAAGTCGATCTCGCGCTATCGCTAGGTTGAATTTCTACCTAAGGTAGTCTGCCCCCATAGAGGCGAGCCTACAATGAGCAATCAGGTCCAACCCCTCCAAGTCCAAGAGGAAAGGGTAAAATTTCACTGTCTCAAGATAGAGATCCTATGGACGTGGTATGCCCACACCCAATGAGGCTACCACTAGAGATTCATCCCAACCCACCAACAAGTCCTTAAATAGGCATTGCATAATAATTTTGATCTCATTTTTTGGCACATCTAGGTCCAAAAGCCCTACTAAGACATGGGAGGAAATGTGTGTATCCAAACGATAGACCTTGCTACCCTGCATAAAACCCTTACCAACAATAAACTTTATCGCTGAAAATGTGAGAAAGTCTAGGTGCCAGAAAATGAAGTGTAGCCTCGGTGTTATCACTGGGCCATTGAAGGCCATCTACCTTTTGATGCTCTAGAGATGCATTGGTGTATCCATCCCACCATAACGCAATCCACTACTAGAAACTCAAATGCTAAGCATCGCCATAATGATTACGCTCCAAAACTATCTATTGAATTCCACAATGAAGCTTTACAAATCCATTATGATTGTCAGAGCTCTAGCACACACCTTGTCCTCAACTTGTGGAAAGAAAAACTTGTCATTACTATAGAGCTCCCATAATGACTGCTAACACATCTTGCTATTAACACAAATCTACATGTGTGTGATCCGTTTAGATGAAGTGATGTAGGCTCAAGGAAAAATGATGACGATTTGAATGCCTCCCAAACTACATCGATCGCCTACAACTTGGCAATGTGCCAAATGGGAAGGACAAGTCATCCATGTTGCCTCTCCACAACTCCAATGTGGAGAGGGACCAGCCCCACCACCAACAATTTTTAGTTTAAGCCTACACCATGGGAGAAGAAGTCTCTTTCAAGGATATCCCCTCAACACCCTTATTAGACAGAGAATCAATCTCTCGATTCCCTTCACAGTAGATATGGTTAACAAAAAAGTTCTTGAATCCTTTCAACAACTCCATTGTAGATGCAAGAACGCACTTGATTTTCCAATTTGGCATAGTGTTGTTCCTTAAAGCAATTATAGTAATAGCCAAATCACCTTCATTCACAATCTTCGATAATTTCAACTCCACACATTAGCTTGATGCCCAAAAAATCCGCTATCATTTATGCCATGTTGTTGGTACCTGTAGGAAAAGGTTTTTCTAGTTTACCAATGACTCTCCCCTCTCAATCTTTGATTATACAACTTGCACCGAAGCGCCTAGGATTACCTTTAGAGGCCCCGTCAAAATTTACCTTAAACCACCTATAATCGGGAGGGTGTCATTTCACATTCTCCTTGGCCAATTGGGCTTTGGGTCCACCATCACCAATGAAAGAAAGCACATTCAAGCCAACCCATTTTCTCCTCATTAAGGCATCCCAACTCATAAAGCTTGTCTTGCGCCCACCCAACTCTGCAACCCTTGAGTTGATTACCTCCACCATGCATGCTTCCACCTTGTTGAGAAAAGAGGTTAGAGGCATCTCCATGTTTTGGAATATCCGTTAATTCCTTTCCTTCCATATTTCCCAAATGAGAAAAGATGGATGTACATGTGTCAAAGACCAATGAAATAAGCATTCTTGTTGAGGATAGGCCAACTCCTAAACATACTCAAAATATGCCCAGGCGGAGTCGTAACCATCTGTATTTTCCCACTTAACCAATACTAGCATCTTAAAGTGAAAGGATGGTTTAAAAAAATATGATCACCAGTTTCTTCATGTTGTTTGCATAGAGAGCATCTAGATGGACCATGATAGCCCATCTTCCTGAATCTATTTGTCATTAATACTTTTCCCTAAATAGCAACCTACGTGAAGATCCCTGCCTTGGGAAGATAGTTCCTATGCCAACAAATCTTATACAACAATTCTAGAGCATCTTCATTTTGTTTTATCAAAATTTTGTACCCTTCTCATGTGTTATATTCTCCTGTCGAAGAGCCACCTCATCTCAAGTGGTATTTTCCTTCCCTTATGAATAAAGGACGATTGCTTAGAGTGACTTCAAAGCGAAGGCAACCTCATTATCCAAGTTTAACCTTCTAATGTCCTTCCACCTACACTCCTCAACACCATTAACCACTGAGGTAGCCATATAGTCTCTAACATGATCACCCCAAACTTGTTTTGTAACGACTCTAACTCTTTCCAGATCCTCCCTATTCCCTAGCTTTTGGAAGCCACCCCATGAGTCCTCCCAAAAAAGAGTCGAACTACCATCATGAATATCCCATGTGAGATAATCCACAATCAAATCCCTACACTTGCATATGAAATTCCAAACTTTGGAGCCTCTACAAAGCAACCTGGAAGTGAAGATGTTGGTATCATATTCATCCAAATATTTACTTTTTAAAATCTTGACCCATTTAAAATCTTAGTTTGAGTAGATACGCTAGGCCAATTTTCCACCCAGGGCCTTATTCTACAAAGCTAGCCTTTTAAAATCAACCCTATCCACCTCTTTTGATTTACAAACCTTATCCCAATTTACTAAAGAGAATTTTTGTTGATCTAGATTTCCTTTCCAAAAGAAGTTCCACATTTTTTGATTTATTTTTTGTTTTTCCCAACCAAAGAAGGTAGGAAGGAGATCATATAGATAGGGATGGTTGCAATAATGACCTTGATCATAATCAGTCTACCTGCCTAACAAAATTACTTTCCCTTCCAATAAGACAACCTTTTGACACCAACAGGTCCTAGAGTTTCCCAAGTTGGGTCCCACTTGCCAGTGGGAGACCCAGATATTTGCAGGGAAGCTTACTTTTCCTAAACTTGAAAATTTTCAAAATTTTCTTTTCAACCACGGGATTGGTAAAGAAAAAGAAAATCTCAGACTTCTCAAACCTTACCTCTTGCCCAGACGCAACCGAGTAATTCTCAAGAATTGATTTGAATTGCCTTGCTTCCTGAACCTCCGTGGAGTTGAATAGCTTGGTATCGTCGATGAACTGTTGATGAGTTATCACATCCATTCCCCTAGTGATTTCGATCCCTACAATCCTACCACACCGAGCTGCTTTGCAATAGATCTACCAAAGGCCTCTACCATTATTATAAGAGGAAGGGTGATAGAGGATCCCCCTATCTAAGGTCCCTCAAAGCCCCAAAAAAACCTTCTGGAGAACCATTGATTAGAACCGAATATCTTGGGGATGTAATCTAGTTAAAAATCCAATCAACCCAAGCATTATTGAAATTGAAAGCCTCTAGAACTTTGCACAAAAAATGCTAATTTATCTTGTCATGGGACTTCTTGATGTCCAACTTCAAGAGCATTGAATGTTTTTTGGTTTTTGAGATCAAGAGAATAGCTTCCTATGCAATGATCACACTGTCCAAAATCGATCTACCAGGAATGAAACTAGTTTGCTCCTCTAAGATAACACAAAGAAGGATCTTTTTCATTTGATTAGCCACAACCTTGGCCAATACCTTGTATACTATATTACAAAGCGAGATCGCATGAAACTCCTCCAATTTTTTTGGTTTTTCTTTCTTTGGGATTAAAGAAATAAAGTTATTGTTGGCCTCTTTCAGCACCTTTCCCAATGCTCTTGAATCTTTGATTGCCTCCACCAAATCTTTACCAACAATTCCCTAGCATCGCTGGAAAAAAGCTACCGAAAACCCATCTGAGCCGAAGGCCTTCTTGGGGTGTAATTGAAATAGAGCATCCCTAATCTCTACTTCTAATAATTCTTTGGTCAACATCAAATTTTGATCTTCCAACACCAATTTGGGGATGCAATCCAAAATGTGTTGCTCGTGTTTCAAAATGGAACCCTCCCAATCATTAAGCAAATTGTTGAAAAAGTCTACGGCCATAGCAAAGATGTCCTTTGCTTTATCCAGAATATTGCCATCTGCTATCTTGATGATAGGAATTTTGTTCACCTCTCTTCTAGCTTTGGAGGAATTGTGAAAAAAAAAATTGTTGTTGTCGCCAACACTTAACCATACTTTGCGCAATTTTTGCCACCAAAAGATCTCTTCTTTCGCGAAAACCTCCTCCAGACTTTTTAAAAGCATCTTTTCTTGAAGGAACAGCCTGCCATCCATGCCCACCCTACAAAATTCCTCATTCAAAGTTCTTAACTCTTGCTAAATTTTATTTTTCTCTTCAAAAATATTTTTGAAGCTATTCCAGTTCCAACAGTTCAAATGTTTTTTAACCAATCTTAACTTAGATACTAGCATATACATTTTAGAGCCCTCGTCAATTGGTTCCACCCACCACTAACTCATTATATCTATAAAGTTTGGGTCTTTGAACCACATACAGTCAAATTTGAAAGGACATCTAGGCAGGCCTTTCTCCCCAAGAATATCTAGGAGAACAAGAAAATGATTTGACCCTGAGAGGGGGAGAATTCCACAATCCAAGGAGAAGGGGAACATACTCATATCACCTTTGAAAACGAATCTATCTAATTTCTCTGCGATGTTACAAAACCCCTGACGCCTATTTGGCCATGTGAATTGTCCATTAGTAGTCGAAATATCAAACAACAAATTCTGCTCAACAAACTTTTCAAAGTCTACCTGGGATAGCAATTTCCTACCAACACCACCCCTTTTGTCTTTTGGATGCAATATGGCATTAAAATCCCCCCTAATTATACTATAATCAAAGGACTGGTGCTTACACACCCATTCCAACCCCTTCCAAACCTCCTTTTCTTGGATACATGAATTTGAGCTATAGACATTTATAAGCAAAAAGCACATATTTGAGGAAAATCTACTTACCTTATAAGCCAACCATCTATTCCCTGAGGCAACTTTTTCCACTGACAATCTTTGAGATCTCCAAAGAGTTATGAAACCACTTGCCCTACCCAACGGAAAAGACCGACAACTTCCATGATCTTAAATTTTTCCCAAGACAAAACACTTCATCTTGATCAAACTTAGTTTTGTAGAGAAGAAACAAATCCACCTGAGACAACTCCAACTGTTGTTTCATCAGACATTTTTTGTTAGGGGTATTTAAGCCCCTAACATTCCAAGTGAAAATTTTCATTTCTCTTTAAGAAGGGGCTCCCCCTTCCTTACTTTTAACAACTCCATAAGCTTTTTCTATCCACTAGCCTCCCCATCTAATTTTAGTTTCTCCGCATTAGGGATCCTACCCCATCTTTTACTTTCCCCACAATATGGAGATAGCCATGAAGGCTCTTTTCTTTGGATGCCCATCTTTTCCTGCACAGCTAAATGGGGGGATCCCCATCATCACCATCCATAGTCCCCAATGTTTCGAACTCTGGAACATCATTCCATGTCTCCTCGATGCCTAACTCATCTCCTATATTACTCTGAGGGTTTTCCTTGACTTCCTCGACAGGCACAGTCAATTCTTTTCCACACAAGTCCCGATCTTCTGCTTGAAGAATTTGCATCATACTGGCGTCGATCAAACCCACTTCTTCCTGATTTGAAGCAACATCCCATGCCTCCTTGGCCATTGACTCCACCCCGAGCTCCTCCAAAGAGGCACCTTTAGTTTCTTGATCCAACTCGACCAATTCTTTCCCAACCTCCAATAAGGAATTAAGGCTTTCCAACCTCACATTATTCTCAATCAGGTTGATAACTTTCGATAGCTTGGAATTCAGAGCATTATTGTCCGCTGGCGCCGTTTTGAATTCTTCGCTTGGAATGATAGCCTCCAAATAGATTTGATTATGTGTCTGAGGTGCACTGTCTCCAAGTCTGATCGAGTCCGCCTTCAAACCATTTTCTCTACTCAAGTTCGAAATCCCACCATCGACGTCCTTCATCACTGACTTGAATGCAAGTTTCGGGAAGCACCACCCTATCGTGTTTAGGAGAACTTTCTCAGAATATGGATCAAACTCCAAAGATTGGATGAGGGTGCCCCAATCTGTTATAATCTCGATTTCTTTCCAATGAGGGCTATGCTTTTTGGTTTCCACGCAAATCCTTGCATGTGTACTGATACCATCTGGGTTGATTCTCTCTTTCGCACAGATAAATTTCCCAAGGTGGTTACCAATTGACTCCAAGATTTCTGATTGCTAGAATTCAATCAAGAGATTGAGAAGCTTATACCAATCTTGAATCCATTCCATCTGATGACGAAGGGGATCGAAACCAATTTCCCATTTACGAATATAGAATCCAATGCCATCCATGAGCCAGATCCCCTGCAAGATTTGTTCTCTTATGTCTGATGATGGACAACTGACCACGAAGAAACTGTTTGCTAACACCTTAAATTTCAGACCTTCCCCCCATCGGCCCTGCTACCAGCGAATCAAATTGTCCTAGTTAAGGGATTTCCCATATCACCTAACCACCAGTCCTTTTTGCTCTAGAATCAAGATTGAAGGCCTCGGCAAGTTCAGACTGAATACCATAGACACCCTATTTCCACGACTGGAACCGGGGCCACTCAACCCCGAACCTCTCCTAGCGAAGGAATCCTTGAAGCGAGATATCTGTGAGTTGCCTGCAAATCTACACCCATTTTGTCCTTCTTCAAGGCGCTTTCGCCCAGATTCCTTATTTCAGTGCCGGCCATTCCAACACTTATTGTTGCGTGCCCTATTTCTCCCCCAGTTCGAATTTTGGCGCCACCCTTCTTTTGAATTGAGATTCTGCAATAAGAGACATGTGCGAGAGAAAGACTTATCATATTTTCAAATATGAATATTATGGTAATAGTGAAGAGAATATCTACCCAAGAAGAAACCAAAGCCATGACAACAAAATGTTTTGCTCAATAAATAATTTAAATTGTCATCAAAGGAAGAAGAGTTCGCCAAAGTTTATGAGACTTAATTCAACCACTTAATTCTTTCACCCAACATACAAAAATGGTTTAGTTCATACAAAACTTCACCCTAAAAGGCTCAAGTGCATATTTGTAATGATCCAACTATTTTAAACCTTTGGGTAGCAATTGTAAACTCAATTTTAAGTGTCATACATTTCCACCTCAACAATTATTTAAAGGTATAAGATATCAAAAATGAGTACCTAGGCCTATCATAGTAGCAATCCAATTTTAGGATGTTTACACGAAAATTCATTAATTATCAAGGAATTTATTCTCTCATACAATAGGCAACAATAATCATAGGATTTTCATTAACAACCTAGTTATATTTAATGAAATTTTCATCAAGTTTAATGATTTTTTAAAGGGCATGTTGTTCGCTTGAATTTCTATTTCAAGGGGTTATCATGAAACATAATGTTGTTCATTTGGTAATCAATTTCAAATTTTAGTTACATTTTTTCATGTCTCTCAATAGTATTTTCACACCTTTCATTAGATATTTATTTGTAGTCATCATAGTTGTGTTTCATCTTTAGCAAGTGTTTCACCATTCTTAAAGAAAGTAGTTTTGTGACATTGTAGCAATGATCCTTTTGTTTTTTTTAGATTAAAGATTGATTAAGATCTTGATAACATAATTTTGATGTTTATGCCAATCATGTTGATGTTCATACTCTTCAATATTCATTAAGGTTTCATGTTAATTCCGTAGTCTTTCAAAACCCTATAGTACATTCAAAGGATTCAAGTCACCGAAGTTTTAGATTGGTGGAGTTGTCAACATATCCATGACTATTAGGGTTTTAATTTGTTAAAATATTCATCAAATTTTAGATCAAAATTATTTTAGAATTATGAGGCTAGTCATGTCCAAATTCCTATTTTAGTAGTGACTAATTTTGGTAGGGGCAATGTCCCATTCTGGGCAAAGGATGAGGGTTTATTTTTTGGCTAGTTGATTTTATTTGTTGTTTAGGATATATTTGTAAGTTCCTTTCTTTCTACTTTTTCTATAATTTTGGTTAGGTTTACTTTAAAATATTTATGTTGGAGATATTTACCCTAAAATCATAATTATTGTAACCTATTAAGTGTATTAGGCACAAGATATTTAAAATGAGAGTGGATATTACACTTCTACAAAATCTATTGATCAAGTAGATGTTATTTTTGAACTTGTGTTTATAATGTCATAAGTTGAATTCAGATTGTAGGCTAAGATTTGTATCAAGGTAATATCATCTACCTAGGTTGTGGCTTTGTATAAATGTTAACTATTTAATTCTAGAAATTGTGTGTTGTTGGTTTATTTATTATTATTCCTTTCAAATCCTTGTTTACACACAATAGTTGATATTTTATTTTAGCAACTTGTAGGTGTCCTTTTTTTGTTTGGATTTACTTTTTCAACCTTAATATATGAAAATCTCATCATAGGGGGTGACTATTAATAGTTTGGTGCATGTATTCAACAAAAAAATATAGGCAAGTACATAATTATTTTTATTTATGCAAAACCCCCTTAATGAATCATGTATAATATGTATATATACATTTATTTTTTTATAATTTTACTCTAGGGTTAGTTTAGTCTCAAGGATCTTTCCCTCTTAGTATAAAGAGAGATTTATCTCAAACACTATTTTTTTTTGTGTTGTCTAGTGACATACAAGCTAAAATGATAACAAGATCAAGATATCAAGTGTCACAAGATAATTTCACATACAATCATGCCACTTTTAAGTTGATTATTATATTTATTATACTCTAATCAATACAACCCCAAAATATAAGGGAAAAGGACATATGTATGCAATTTTCACCATTACAATTGCATCGTGTCAATATGGTCCCAAATGCAAAGGACGAAGATATCGGTTAACCAATACATTATGAAACCATCACTTACTATAATAATCATTTATGACATCAAATTTATACTATTTTATAATATAAACATTAATTATGATGACAAGTAGTCAAATTTTAGTCAAAATCTTTCAATTTCTCTCTTGTAGATGATTTGACTTTCCCAACTAAGGTTAATACATTACTTCACCAACCTAGATAAACTTAAGGTCATCTTTTTAATTATATATTAATGGGTTAAGTGGTGACCCCAGCTCAACACCATCATTTGAATTAGAAAATTGTTTGATCCCTAG